>CAEFZY010028247.1:0-13469 GCA_903066815.1 Brachyrhaphis roseni
GGCATCTGGTCAGGATGCCTCCTGGACGCCTCCCTGGTGAGGAGTTCAGGTCCCACCGGGAGGAGGCCCCGGGGAAGACCCAGGACATGCTGGAGGGACTATGTCTCTCTGCTGGACTGGGAACGCCTTGGGATTCCCCCGGAGGAGCTGGAACAAGTGGCTGGGGAGGGAAGTCTGGGCCTCCCTTCTGAAGCTGCTACCCCCGCGACCCGACCCGGATAAGAGGAAGAAGATGGATGGATGGATGGGTTCTGTATGGTTCTCGATGGTTCTGTTTGATCCTCTCTGTTCTGTGGATTTTTTTATATCGCTTTAACTAGCTGGATTATTAATTATAAATTATCTTGTCGGTTTATTTATTTCAGATGTTTATTTCCTGCAGGAGAAACGAGCTGAGCTGGAGGGATGGAAGCAGCGGCTGATGGAGGTGGAGAAAGAGAGAGATGAAGACAGAGAGACGATCAGGAAGCTCAGACAGGTGAGATCATCATCGTCATCAGGTCCTCACCGACAGCCACTAGCTTCAGCACTTTCCACAGAGAACAAGCTACTGAAGCTGCCAGCAGCGCCTCCACACAGCCGCCATCGCTGCCACGCTGTTTCCACAGTATTCCACTAGGAGGCGCAGTTGAGGCGCTTTTCCACTGGCAGTGCCCACCAACCTGTTAATGTGCCTTTGGGTTCTACCCGGCGCTCTGTTCCTCTCCATCGGGAGGGACGCAGCCTCAACTCTCTGCTGCAGCAACACTCCAGGTTCTGGTTCCGATGGACCCAAATAAGCCCAGATATGTAATAGTCTTATAGAAATTCATTGCTGGCCAAAACATAATGATGAAGACTCAGATCAGCTGATTATTTCACTGTGCTTGTAAATATAATTACAACCTTTTGGATTTAGGCGATGCAATGAAAAGATGAGAGAAAGACGCGTTTCTCTCTTTAATCTGTTTGCTAGCGGCTAGCAGCTAGCGGCTAATTCACCGTCAGCCTGCTGATACACATTAATCAAACTCCTCCATACTGAGCAGCTCTGACAGCAGGAAAACGTACATTCTGAACGCTCAAGGTTGTTTCGGATAAATCACCAGCCAATCAATGAATGCGGTCAGCAGCCAATCAGATGGTTTCGGTGCCGTTCTTCGATCTGTCCTGCTAGTTCTACCGCTAAAATACGTACTAATGTCTGAGCCGGACCGAGCCGGTTCTGCTCAAGGAAAACTAATCTGGCCGAGGAGAACCGGACAGAACCAGTTAGAGGCGGGCCAGACCTGGTCCTGATCCAGGACAGGTCCTGGTCCATTCAGTCGATAATCCCGTTCTGCTCCAGGAGCTGAAGGACACGGTGGACGGCCAACGGATCCTGGAGAAGAAGGGCAGCTCTGCGGTGAGTTCCAGCCGGCCCTCAGCAGGTGAGAGTCGTGCGGCGCCGACTAACGCTGGGCGTCTCTGCAGCTGAAGGACCTGAAGCGGCAGCTGCAGCTGGAGAGGAGGCGGGCTGACAAGCTGCAGGAGCGGCTGCAGGACATCCTGACCAACAGCAGGACCAGGACGGGTAAACGCGCCCGAGGCGGTGATGTCATCACCTGCTGGGCTCAACGGCCTCCACAACCAGAACCAGGTGCAGCTCTGTTGGTTCTGTCCAACTGTTTGTCCTTCAGGTCTGGAGGAGCTGGTCCTGTCTGAGATCAGCAGTCCCAGCCGGACTCAGCAGACCGGAGACTCGTCCTCCGTGTCCTCGTTCTCCTACAGAGACGTGATGAAGGACGCGCAGCCGGCCAACCAGAACAGGGTGGGTCAACTTCTTCAGCTGCAGCTTCTTTTACCAAAACTTTGAGCTGCAGAGAGAATCCATGTTGAAACTCGTGTCACCAGGGCTTCTTAAGACACGTCTTGTCCAAACTGATGGGCTCCTGCTATAGGAGCCCAAACTGTAAGAAGAAGACCCAAGAACCAAAGACGAGGAAAGAAGATTTTAGCTGCTCCCTCCGGCGCCGTCTTGATACAAATAAATAATAATATATCAAACCGGCTGAGATCAACTTTATGGATCCATGTTGGCCGGAGAGAAATGTCAACGCATCACCAGCTTCCAGGTGTTTCCAGGTGTTTCCCATGTATCTGGTGTCTCCATCAGGAGTTGGTGTAGAGCAGGTGAGTGTTGGTAGGTGTAGGTGACCTCTGACCCCAGCGTGTCTCCGTCCAGTCCAGCGCCGGCAGCCCGCAGTCGCAGCGACCCGCCGAGCTTTCTGATGACGAGGTCGGGGAACTGTTCCAGCGGCTGGCCGAGGTCCAGCAGGAGAAATGGATGCTGGAGGAGAAGGTGAGTTGTTGCCATAGTTACCGTGGCAACTGGATCGGAAGAGCCATTGCCATGGTAACCACGTTCCCCGGTACTGACGCTCCTCTACCTGGCGCAGGTGAAGCACCTGGAGGTGAGCTGCTCGTCGATGGCCGAGGACATCTGCAGGAAGAGCGCCATCATCGAGACCTACGTGATGGACAGCCGCAGAGGTGAGAACACCAGAACCGGGCCGGGCCGGGTCTGCTTCCCAGTTACCATCCAGAATCTTCTGGTCTCATCCTGACCTCTGACCTCTCCTCAGACGTGTCGGGCGGCGCATTGGCAGCTCACGGAGGCTCCCAGGGAGACAGAGGAGGTCTGGGCTCGGTGCTCAGGGATCTGGTGAAACCCGGAGACGAGAACCTGAGGGAGATGAACAAGAAGCTGCAGAACATGCTGGAGGAGCAGCTGACCAAGAACATGCACCTGCAGAAGGTAGCCATGCTGAGCATGCTAATCAAGCTTAGCAAGCTAAACAGGCCGGGCATGCTAAACAAGCTTAGCAAGCTAAACAGGCCGAGCATGCTAAACAAGCTTAACAAGCTAAACAGGCCGAGCATGCTAAACAAGCTTAACAAGCTAAACAGGCCGAGCATGCTAAACAAGCTTAGCAAGCTAAACAGGCTGAGCATGCTAAACAAGCTTAGCAAGCTAAACACGCTGAGCATGATAAATAAGTTTAACAATGCTAAACAAGCTTAGCATGCTAATCTCGCCAAGCATACTAAACATGCTAAACTCACCAGGCATGCGAAACTCGCTGAGCATGTTGACACGCTAAGCATGCTAAACAAGCTTAGCAAGCTAAATACTCTAAGCATGCTCAACAAGCTTAGCATACTGAACACGCTGGACATGCTGAAGAAGCTTAGCAATGCTAAACTTGCCGAGCATGCTAATCACGCTATGCACGCTAAACAAGCTTAGCATGCTAAACATGCTATGGTTGCTAAACAAACTTAGCATGCTAAACACGCTATGCATGCTAAACACAACATACAGTTTTCCAGGCACAGTTGTTTTTTTTGTCAAAATCAGCAACTGTTACCTGTTATCTGTCGATATGAGATCTTATATATATCAAATATATATTTGACTTCCAGAAATTGTGTCTCTGAAGCTCCGCCTCCAGGACGTCATGCCAACATGGCTCCTCTATTAACCTTTTAACATTTTTACCAGCATTGCTCTGAGCAGCAGCTCCTATAATGACCTCAGCTGTTTGCTAATTTCTGCTGGCTAGTCTCAAGGAGCTGTGTGGGGGAGGAGCTGCTCCTCGAAGGCGGGGCTAGGTCCACCCAGGCGTTTTTAGCATATGTTAGCATCATGCTGTTCAAACATGCATGAAAAAAATCTAAGCAACACTTCAGGTTGTTTCTGAGAAAAACATTAAAGCATTACTTGAACGTCAAAAAGTTGATACCTCTTCTTTAAAGCATAGATTTTCAGATTTCTTAAAATTGGTTTTAATTGCATAAAATGATTGACGGAAAAATCTGCAGAAAGTGTTGTGGAGTGGAGTGACCTGAAGGTTCTGACCCAAACCTCCGTGTCTTCCTGCAGGACCTGGAGGTACTGTCCCAGGAATTAGTCCGGCTCAGTAAAGAGGGCGGTCCGGGTGTTGGCTGCGCCGCCGGTTCTGGATGAGTCTATAATCTGGATCCATCCTGCTTGCTTTTTTCCTCCTCACTCGCTGCATTCACAAACTGCTGGGGTCGGTTTATTTTCTGGAGCAATGTGGGCTCTGGTCTGGGACTAAGTGCTGGTTCGTGTCCATCTGGACCAGAAGGTCTCGGGGACGGAGGACGAGGAGCTCTGAAGACACTTGGTCTCATTTCATTTGTTGAATGTACTGTAATTAGACTGCACCGCTCAGCTCTCTGGGCCCTGGGCTATGACCTGGAGAATTCTGTGTTTATCTCTCAGCATGCTGACCCCTGACCTCATCAGTTCCTGTCTGGGACCTGACTATGACCTGGACTCTGTCTGAAACAGTCACCATGACAACTGAGCACAGACTGACAGCCAATCAGTGAGCTTGCTTTCCGGTTGCTATGGTTACCGTTTTGGTTTCGCTCACCTGGAAACGCGACGTTGAACTTTACTACAAAATATTCTGAAGACGGAACCGAAGATTCTATCGGGTCCGCCCGTCACTACAGACGAACTGGGCCGCTTTCTGCCACCTGGTGGCAGCAGAACCTTCAGGCAGCAGCTCGCGTTGACCTGTAGCAGGAGGTCCGACTGGTTCTGGTTATGAACGGTTCTGTCTGCTACAATAAACAGAACCACACAGTCCGGATGTTCCTGACCGGGTCACAAAGTATTTGAGTTAAGGTCGGTTCTGAACGTGTTCCAGAATGAGACCAGATTCTGCAGAAGGAAAACAGAACCATCCGAATGGTTCTGACTCGAGCCAGTAGACAGTGAACCTATTCTGGTTCAGGCCGGTTTGGGGTTCTATTAAACTGGAACCGGTTCTGTCCTGAATAAACGCGATTCCTATGTTTGGACCTTCAGAACCAGCCTGATGAGCCTTTTGGTGGAAAACAAAAGGTTCTATTGACTTTCACACAGAACCAGCTGATGTTCCGACCCAGAGTAGAACGGACCAGCAGGTCGGGGTTCTGCTGTCTGCCAAGTTCCGTAGCGCCTCTGATCCAGAACCGGACCCGTCGCCATTAATCACTAACACTCCCAGGGTTAGACTACTTCCTGGTTTCCCTCCAGGACAGAACCAAAGTTCTGCTGCTGGTTGTGGTTTCTGCTCTCTTCTGGGCTGTATCTACTTCCTGGATTACCTGGAAACATTTTCTCTGCTGTTCTACATGCGGAGTCTGGATCAGTCTACTTTCTGCAGAATTTGCGTTTCCATTACGAGTTTGAACTTATGACTTACTGACCATTGGGCTCTGACTACATGCTGGACTCTGCTTTAGACTGACGTCTCGGCCCGTTCTGGGCGGAACTGGCTCCGTTTTCTGTGCAGCTTCAGGAAGTTCTGAGTTTTATCATCTGAAACATCTAATCTGAGCAGGTTTTGTGTGCCGTTTGGATCAGAACCGTGTTTGTACCGTCTGGTTCTGTAAATAATCGCTGTGATTCAAAGAATAAACTATTTATGTCTGATCATCATGACGCTAATTATTGTATCCATGAAGAGAAATAAAATCCTGTCTGGAACCAGCGCCGGTTTCAGGAGTCATTTCTTGACCAGAGGTCGCCTTAACGGAATATTTTCTGTATTTGACCATTTTTTTTGTTGTTGTTTTTTAGACGACGGGAAAATTTAAAGCCCATCGGTCATTTAACAGGTTATGATTCACACCCCTGACTGCATATGGGCAGAAATTATAGACTTTACCCAAAGAGTTCATCGCAGAGGCAACTAAAATCAATCAATAAAAAATCATTTCTGAATATCATCTCATGGACGATGAACTAAACGCATCTTTCTGACCAGCAGCGTGTTGAAGAGTTATCCCAAGTGGAAAAAAAATACTGTATTATATTTCAAACATACTTACATTTGTGTAAGTACATTTTAAGTATACTAAGTATTACGTGTACTACCTATAAATATATACGAAGTATACTAAAAGCATGCTTGTACCAATTTTGACATTATAACTTGAAACATACTTAACTATAATTGTACCAAAATACACTTTTAAGAAATATAGTAAATAAAAGTATACTTTAAGTGAACAAAATATGTATTTGCTCAAGTGTATATTTAAAAAATATTTAAAATATGTTTTAAAGATAGTTTTGAGCATCATGGATGGAAAGATTTTCAGGTAGTTTGTCTCCCTTAAGTCCACATTTAAAACAGGTTCATAGTTAATGCCAACATCAGCTGATTTTATTACATTCACTTTTTTAAAAAATATATGCTCAAAATAGATTTTTTTTTAAATTCACTTAAAATTTACTTAAGTCTTACTTTAAATGATTAATTTTAGGAAAAAGTTTTAAATAACATCTCAGTGTAATTTAAAGGCATACTAATAAGGTATGCCTTTTAGGTGCCTTAATAATCTTTTACTATTTTTGTTAAATTGGCAAAGATTAAAAAAATAACTGTCCTTAGAGTGGAACTTGATGTAAAGTTTAACAAAGTCTTGAATAATGTCTTCATGCCTCAAAATATGAAACATTGACAGTTTAGTGATGTGCTACAACAAAAACAATACTTGTCCTGAACACTAAATGTAGCAGGTATCTTCAGTTTTACATCTCTCTGAATATGATCTGTGGTTTTCAGTTTTTTAACTAAAACACAGAAGCTGTTTTTACCCAATCAATTTTCAGATATGATGTAAGATCTGTTAGTGATTGGCATTAGCGCCAGTTCACACTCCAGACCAGATGGTGGCGGTATTGCACACTTTCAGTTCTTTTGAAAAGCGCCATAAAAAGAAGAAAAACCATAAAGTCAGAGAAGATAACAGACCCTATTCAAATTCGCCATTTTTACTCGCATCATGTTGAATTAAAAGATAATAGTTGATCATAGTTAGTAGTTGATAATAGTTAGTAGTTTAGGTAAATTCAGGCTGGTGACGTCACAGTCCGACAACACAACCGAACCGATGGAAATGAAATGTGGGTCACGGAAAGAGCCGAAGGGACGAAGGATGCTAACGTGTTGCTAGCTGGTGGTAAGTTAGCTTCAAAATGTTAATTATCTTCGTTTAATTATAAACAGTGCACTACATATATAAACAAATTTACAAAAAATTATTTTATCAATTTTATTGTGACGTTTATGATTATTACTATAACAATCATTCAGCTTCATGTTATAACTGCATGGAGGCTGTTTGTTGAGACTTGATATAGTTTTCTTTATAAACTGGTTTTAATGAAGCTCAGTATGATAAAGAGACTTTGATATTGTGAGGATGTTCTTATAACTCGTTCATCATTGTTTTTATCTTCAACATATTTTTGCAGTCTAAGCAGATTAAGATGAAAGAGAAAGCCAGAGATCAGGAATTAGAAACCTAAAGACTTTCCTCTGGATCCACCAGATCACCAAGCAGCTCCGAGGATGAAGATCCACAGGATGTTATTTTACTGAGCAGCTGGCCACAGTTTGAACAGCAAAACCTGCTGTGTTTCCAACACTAAATGCTTAATAAACATGATTTGATTTGAAAAATAATTGGACAGAATTTATTCCCCTTGTTAATCTACCATTTCTCTTTCATACATTTTATTCATTGTTATCTTTCAGGGCCTGTGATGGACTGGTGACCTGTCCAGGGTGAACTGCCTCTCACCTGATGGCTGCTGGAGATGGTCACCACCATCAGTGTGTTCAGATCATGGATGGAAAGATTTTCAGGTAGTTTGTCTCCCTTAAGTTCACAATTAAAACAGCTTCATAGTTAATGCCAACATCAGCTGATTCTATGATATTGCTGACAATTTATGTACTGCAGGGGGCGCTGGGATTCCTTTGGGGGCCGTTTGCTCCAAGGTAAACTTTACACTTTAAATGCGCAACAATACCAGTTTAGGCTTTGAGCAACTTGTTAAAACTGTATTGTGTAACATTAAAACATGCCTGGCTGCAGATGGCAGCTCTTCTTCTCTTCAGTGTTTTTAGCTTCTCCTGCTACTAGTAGCTTCATCAGTTCAGCGTTGCACCGGCTGATGACGTGATTCACTTGTCTGGTGTCTCATTTTCAAATGCTTGATGTTATATTGAGGATTTTAGTACATATGTTTTGGTCGTGCTGTGATCATGTCAAACTGATGTTAAAAGTGTTTTATTGTCCATTTGGATGCTTCCATGGAAGGACAATAGAATATCTCTTTTGTAACTAAAATCACGACACGTTCACTGTCCCTCTGAAAAATGAAGCCATTTAAATAAAGAACTCCCTCTATGGGTGATTCCACCATAGAAAACATTCATTTTATAGTTAACGTCGGTGCTGAAATTGATCCGGTATGAAACTGCACCACAGCCGTTTTCAATCTAAATAATCAGAATCCTGGAGCTAAAAGGTTTACGACAGTCTGCTTTTCTCCATCGATACGCTTCACGACCGCTTCGCACCGCAGGGGGTAAAGAAAACAAAACACAACGCGCACGTTGAGCAGGTGGATGACATGATGATGAAGATGAAGAGTGAAGATGACTGGTGGTCAATAAAAACGATAAAATAAAACAAGCAACAGGAAGGAAACTAAAGAGGACACAACAATAAACAAAGAGAGGATAAAACTAATCAAAGAAAACTAAATGGAAACAAATGAAGAACAAAATGCAAGAATAAACTAAGAAACTAAAGTAAATACAGAGGAATAAACTTGTATGGCAAGACCTTTCGCGCAATAATTAACAGAGGACTGTATGGCAAGAATAAACAGACATTATTTTCAGATAAAAGGTAAAATAATATTGATAAAGTGCCTTGAGTTTGTTGAGACCATAACTAATACTAAGAAGAAATATATTTTACAGACAATAACAGTAAGAAACTTAACACTTATTTATGTTTTTAATTAGATTTTATTTTATGTATTTATTTCCTTTTTTTTCTTTCATGTCAGTGTTAATTTCATGAGGCTGTTCAGTGACTCCATGACACTTTCAATCTGACTCATTAGGGTTTAATTTTGTTCTTTGTAATTTCTGTCCAGTAAAAGTATTAATCTACAAATCAATACAGATGTGACGGAATCTGATTGGCTGTTGATATAATCATGAAAAACCAATTTGACGGTACAAATGTAACATGACTAATTTTTTAAAATGCTGTCCATCAAATGGCCGAGAACAGAAACGTCTAGCCTGACCTCCGTTCTGGACAGAAACAGAAAATATCTGATTCCGGTTCTGAGCTCAGAACCTACTAACCAAAACAGGAAACTTCCGGTTCCGACTGAGCCGTTTCTGCCTCCGGCAGAACTTTTAAGTTTCTGTTATGATTCAATTTTTCTTCAAAGTTTCTGGATAAAAATGAGAGCCAATGTTTTCGTTGTCAGAACCCGTCCGGATTATTGAGGGTTCTGTTGGTACCTGGAGGTTCTGTGCCTCATCGTTGATGTTCAGTGTGAAACTGGGGCTCCGTCTAAACCTGGATGTCCTGGTAAGAACCCGGTTCTGTGATCGATCTGTCATGTGACCTCTGACCCTTTTCAACAGGTGTCCTAACTATCTGTGCTACCCATCAATCCATCCTACCTTGTGATGCTACATCACAATCTGCTGACTCAGCAGATTCTCATCATCCTACCTGTGGAAGTTTCGTTTCGTCTGTTTTATTTCGTGGAAGATTAAGGTAAGTTTATTTAATTTACACCTGGCTTTATGTACTTGAACATATTTTAATTGAATTACACTGTTTTTATGAAACTTTGCTACATAGATGTTGGTAGCGATACTATGTGGGATTGAAGCCGGGTAATATTAGTGTATATTAATCATATCCTACATTGTGGCTGCTGTTGATAACAGACATAAAAAGTATTAATGCGCATAAAGGAGTTGCAGTGATCTGTATTTGTAGATCTCTATTTTAATTCCAATAAAAAACAGTTTCCCCTGTTTGATACTGATTTATGCTTACAAACAGGCAGAACTTCCTGAAAGACT
Source organism: Brachyrhaphis roseni (assembly GCA_903066815.1). NCBI lineage: Eukaryota > Metazoa > Chordata > Actinopteri > Cyprinodontiformes > Poeciliidae > Brachyrhaphis > Brachyrhaphis roseni. The sequence goes on from CAEFZY010028247.1 coordinate 9,957, forward strand.
GGTGTGGACATGTCCACAGTCACTCTGTCCACAGTCACTCTGTCCGACAATAAAGGGCAATTACCGTATTTTCCGGACTATAAGTCGCAGTTTTTTTCATAGTTTGGCAGGGGGTGCGACTTATACTCAGGAGCGACTTATGTGTGGAAATTTACACATCATTATATCATGTCTCATGTTATTTTCACACTAAACCGCAAGAAGGCGCTCTAGGCCTGTGTTATTGTACCTTCGGAGATGTAGAAGAAGTTAGCCGAGCTGTTAACAAGCGACACTGAGGTGAAGATTTCATTACGTTTAGTGATTTCCAAATCACACGGATGGTTTGGTAAACTTGTTAGCATGTTATTTATGCTATAGTTATCTGAATAACTCTCAATATGTTATGTTAACATACCAGGCACGTTCTCAGTTCGTTGTTCATGTGTCATGTAACGTTAGCATACCGTACTAGCCTGTTCAAGATGACATGTCTGTTCGTGGTGTTGGATTTTATCAAATAAATTTCCCTCAAAAATGCGACTTATACTCTGGTGCGACTTATAGTCTGGAAAATACGGTATGTGATAATTCTTCACAAAAATATGACTGAATTATGAAATTGTTTTCAAGCATTGAGCAAATACAGACTGATTCCATAAACTAGAATATGACTGAAAAGTTAATTTGTCAGCAGTTCCATCTCCAGATGAAAGATGTAATCTAATAATCTAATTAATTAGATTATGTATGTTTTAACATGTTTATATTTTTTAGTATGTTTAATACCTGCTAAAAAGGTTATTTCTGAAAAGTAATATTAATCTGACAAGCCTGATCAGGATGTATATCTTAATTTATTGAATAAGACTGTCTGGCGTTCAAGTTTTGGTTTTATTCTTAGCAGTAGAAGAGAAAATGTCTCTCAGTGACTGTGGTGCATCATCATCACCCTGCTCCTCTTCCTGCCACCAACTTGCAACACAAAGTTAAACCCTTGCTTACAATCACCGCCGGTTTGACTGTGGCTCCGTCTATTTCCTGGAGAAGAAGTTGCTGAGCTAAAAGTTTGTCAGAAGAAAGTTGCCGTGTAGTGATGGAGGTCATGTGACTGTAGACGCCGCCGTCACCTTTAATTAGCCAACTTCCGGTCCCTCAGCGGGGAGATTAGAGAGGTGAGCACCTTAACGAGATGGCAGCTGATTGGCTGAGGCTGGAGGTTAATTGGCAGAAGGACCTGGAGGTAATTAAAAGCTTCACACTGCAAAACCTCACCAACTATTTCATCTAGTTTCTACTGCAAAACTGTCAGTTCAGCTGAAATGAGACCAAAGTAATTTAGCAACAAGTAGCCAGACGAACGGCAACAGAATGGAACATTTTTCACTCAGCAGTTTTATAAGGATCAATCAATCAATCAATCAATCAATCAAGTTTCATTTGTATAGCACCTTTCAGCAACACAGCATTTCAAAAAGCTTTACATCATAAAAACACAAAAATACAAAGTCACAGAAACAGAGAGAACAATAATCATCAGATCATTGATCGATGTTCCAGTTATTGATCAGATCAGCAGCAACCAGCTGCTTTCAGTCTGGACTTAAAGGAGCTCAGGGTTTCGGCTGAAGTTTGTTCCAGATCTGTGGTGAATAGAAGCTGAATTCTGCTTCTCCATGTTTGGTTCTGGTTCTGATGGAGAGCAGAACCATAACCTGATGGATCCGGAAGGTTGATACAACAACAGATCTTTAATGTATTGTGGTGCTGAACCGTTCAGCGATTTATAAACCGGGTGGTGTAGAACTGGGTGGTGTAGATCTGCCCTGTGTAGATCTGGGTGGTGTAGAACCGGGTGGTGTAGATCTGCCCTGTGTAGATCTGGGTGGTGTAGATCTGGGTGGTGTAGAACCGGGTGGTGTGTCTATCTTCCTGGTTTTAGTCAGAACTTCAGCTGCAGGATTGAATTGGACCAAAGCGTTTTGCTGCTTGTCGTCGTAGAAACTAAATTAAAAACTTGGTGAGATTTTGTGTTTTTGCAGTGACGCTGCGATCAGAGGATCTAATGGGCTCCAGGTTATTCCAGGCGATTCCAGGTGCGTCCCGCTGTCAGGGCGAGTCGGTTCTGATCCACATTATTTATGAACTGACTCTTTGATCAGCGGATCAGAACCTGCAGTTATATTGAAGGAGGCTCCGTGTTGGACCGGGCCGGTTCTGAAGGAAGAACCTTCATCACAGCCGGTTGAGGAAGACGAGCTGATGATGTAACGCTGCCCCGCATCGTCCCGGGAAACCGGGGGTTGCCACGGAGATCCCGCATGTCTGGAGGGGCGGAGCCTCAGAGGCTTAAAAAATTCAGGAGTTTTCAGCAGCGAGAGGCTAAATATAGACTTCCTGTTGGGAGGGGGACCGCCTTCTGGGTTGGTCAGAACCAGTTAGAACCAGAACCAGAACACGACTGTGACTTCAGAGGACCATGAAGGAGGACGTCCCGTATCAGCAGCCTGGTTCCGGTCCGGTTTCAGATCTGTGCTGAACCCCAGACTTTTGGAGGCCATTCAGCTGGAGAACCAGAACACTGTAGGTCCAGAACCGGAAAACCTTTTCCTTTTCCAGAAAGGAAAAGGTTCCCAGTCAGGAATCTGTTTGGTTTTGTGATCTGAAAAGAACTGGAACTGTTCAGTCAGGAAAGAGTAAAACTTGTTTGTTCAGAAGAAAACTTGATGGAAGGAGAAACTAGTATTCAGGTCGAAGCTGACTGAGCAGCTGAAGGAACCATCAGTTGTCTGGTGAGGAGGTTCTGGTGGTTCTGGTCCGGTCTGGACTCTGACCCGGTTTAAAGAAACTGAAGATTGAAGAATAACGTTTCTGTAGCTATGAGACGCTGAACGTCTCTAAATGATAAAAACTTTTCTAAATAGAGAAACAAAAAGTTCAGAACCAACCTGGAAGGAATCTGTTCAAGGAATCGGATCTCAGAAGTGATCCTGATCAGAACCGCTGATGGAGCAGGTGGCAGATGATCGACCCATTTCCCTGGCAACAGGTTCTGACGGCCCAGTTCAGTCCAGTCAGTGTGGCCCCCAGGGGCCCGCAGCATTGACCGCTGCAACTGGAGACGCTGCGGCTGATTGCAACAACCAGCAACATGAAGCTGGAGGGGAAAAGAAACCCGGTTCTGGTTCTGTTGCCTGTCAGAACCTTCATGGATCCACAGACTGAATGGATCCAGAACACAGCAGCAGGTCCAGTTATCTGGACCCAATCAGAACCAGAACCTGCTTCATGCAGACGGGTCAAACAGTCAGAATCAACTGTTAGGTTCTGACTCTGAACTGAATCTGGACCCGGGCAGGGGCGCAACTACATGTTTTTGAGGTGGATGCGAACATGTCACCGGCGCTCCCCCAAACCCCCCACCGATATAAACTTGTACAAGTTGCCAAAGAGCCATTTCTGTTATCCTGTGTCTAGAACCGCCTCTGGGCTGCAGGTCTGAGGCATTTTGTTAGCATGTTTTCTATCATTCTT
>CAEFZY010028249.1:0-10558 GCA_903066815.1 Brachyrhaphis roseni
CATAAAAATAGACTCACCTGTAGTACTCTGATGCTGGAGGGGAAGACCGTGTCGATGGTCTCTTTGATGTAGGCGTGTTGTTCCTCTACTTGATCGGTGTACTGACCCGCCACCTGGTTGTTGGCTGAAAACATCAGGAAATGATAAGATGAGAAGTGATTGTCTGTAAAGAGACTGCAACCAAGATTTATCTAAAAAACTCATTTCTAAAGGGAAATTTGTCCAAAATAAATATCCATACAACAAACATGCAGATAAGTAGTGATAAAATAAACATCCAGCCTCACAAACAGGGAGATCTTCCTGCATTGAGTTTCTCTTTAAATAAAACAACTGTTTAACTCAAAGTAGCATCATATTTTGCACCAATTATCCTTACTGTCAAAGACACGCTGTCTCTCCCTCAGAGAGTTGGAGATGCCATTGACGTAGTTGTAGACATTGTTTGACGATCGCGACAATTCCTCAATCTGAGGCTTGAGTTCAACAATAACCTTACAGGGAAAAGATCAAGAAAACTGAAATTAACATCTGCATTGCAAAGTTTTAGTTTTGAACCTTGAACACATTTGAATCTTTGATCTACAGAGATGATCTCATAAAAAACTTTCCATTTGAATAACTTGAAGAAAATGAGTGAAATTTACCGTTTTGACGTTTCTCTCCTGCTTCAGCAGAGCTTTTTTCAGTTCGCAGCCAGTCGGACACAAAGCACCCTGATGGAGAACCAAACACTCTGATGAGAGGCCTGAAGCAAAATCCTCTGTTTTCTAAGGTCCTAATGTTTTCTAAACTGTTAACCTGTAGTCAAGGAAGTTTCTGAAAACTTTCAGCTTAATGATAAAGCTCTTCTGGAGGATCTCTAACTCAGTCTTTCATTTCTGAAATCTTTCCTTGCTGATTTCTGAGACACATAAACTAAATAAAATCAAGTCTACGGATTGATAAGTAAACTGAAAATGTAAAATCCTGTTAAACCTGGAGTCAGTCTTGTTTCATAAATGCTGAAGGTGTTTTCCTACCATTGCCTCTGAAGCATGCGTACATCCTCCCGCATCAGGCTGCACCTCTTTCTCCTGCGCCAGGCGGCCGACGGGAGCTGGTGTGGGCCGACCGCGGTACCTGAACACAAAACCGTCAGAAAACCGTCAACCTACTGAAAACACAGCAGCAAGGCAAGTTTTCATTCTGACACTGAGATTTTGGGGTCAGATTTTGGACAAATTAAATTAAATGGACCAAATAAGTATAACATTTAGAGGGTTTTGTCTAGAATATCAACAAAAGAAAATTAGATTTCAACCTTTTGGGCTAAAAATAGACCAGAAACTGGTTTTAATGTCCAACTAGGAACATAATGTCCTAAATTTAAATACAACTTTTAATTAAACTATTTAATCATTTTGTTCAAACATTTTCTCAGTGTTTCCTGGATTTGATCAGTTTTCTAGATTGATTCTTCAATGTGGGTCTCCAGCAAGATGAGTATGGATAATGTATGATTCGCTCCATTCATCCTGACGCCAGGTGATGATGGAGAGTTTTAGTCAGGTGAGGCTGTGGGCGGGGCTTACCTCTGGCCTGAGCTGATTGGTGGAGGGGCGTATCGGTTTGGGCTGTAAGAATCTCTGCCTGTGCTGACCGGCCGATGACCTCGAGCATCAACGGCTGTTCCTTCGCTCTGCACAGAAAACAAAGTTAATATCATGTTAACAATGATAAACATTACAGTTCTCATCAAATTTAACATTTTTCTCAAGATAAAAGGTTTTACATACTGTGGTATTCTTGGTGTCCTGTGAAGAAATATTACAAAAAATTGTTAGAAATTCAATCCGGTTTGTGTTTAAGCACATTTTTCTGTTTCTCTGGTGACAAAAAGATAAATGCATATTTTAATTGCATCAAAAGCAAATGTTTTTGTGAAGAAAAATTTATAACTGAGCAGTTTTAAGACATAATTGACAGAATGATCTAAAAAAAAAAAAAAGCAATTTATTAAAGTATTTTTTTTTTTAATTATACTTCAGTAAGTTGAAATTCAACCATAAAGTTTACATCTATTGGTTTTATCACTTATTTGCAAAAAGTCAGGAATTTTTCTGATTCTATTTTTTCTATATTGTATAACTTTTTAATTTACATGATTCAATATGATCAAATACAATTTTAATAAATGCATAATAAATGTTAAGTACCATCACAAATTTTAAATAACTTTTTGTTTCACAATCTTTTAAAAAAATTACTAAAATGTCTGAATTTTTTTTTAATGATGCTGCTAAATTTTGATTCCCTGAAATGATCTCTGATGCATCGACCAGGATTTTCTTTAATATGACATGCATGACAGTAGTTTGGCCCTGCGACAGCCTGGCGGCCTGTCCAGGGTGACCCAGCCTGGCGGCCTGTCCAGGGTGACAATTAACCTCCTGACCCCACAGGACGTACAGAAAATGGATGGATGGACATTTATTTTATTTTATAATTAATTAAGTTTTTTTTTTACATAGTAATGATTTAAAACTTTTACTGTAATTACTGAAAAAAATAAAAATTAAGAAAACAACATTCACTTGAAAAAATATTTAGTCTGAATTGATTAAATTTTAAATTAATGTCAATCCGTCCAGAATATTTTTATTTTTTAGTCTCTTCACATAATTTAATGACATATTTTTTGCTTGCTGGATTGATTATCAGACATCATGATCCACATTAATAAAAGCCCATTGTTGATATTTTAATTGAAACAATAATCAATAAACAGTAATCTTTTAGGAACAAAATAAACACCATTAAATTCATTATCTTTTCTAGCAATAATAGAACAAAATAAGCATTTAATATTACTGTTACTGATAAGCAGAGACAACTTGAATGTATTTTCCTCTGAATGATTTCACAGATTTGTCCGACATTAAAATACTCACCGCTTCGTAGTCGTCATAATCTCCGTCCTGAGCCCAGGTGACATAAAGGCACAGGTACAGTAACAGTAACGTCTTCATCTTTGTGATCTCTCTCTGTTTTCCTCTCTGCCTCCTTCGTCTGACCCTCTGCTCTTTGCTGTTCAGGTTTTTATCCTCTGATCTTCTGCCTCCCCCGGGTTTTATTGATCTGCTGCAGTTGATCAGTAACCGTCTGCTGAGGTCGGTCCAACCAAACCTGACTCAGCTCTGAAATCAGTCAAGGAACAAAAGGGCAGAAGGCGTGAGGCGTCACAGTTTGTTTAACGAATGTGTTGAAAGGAGCTGATGATGTGGTTTACTGTCAGTCTGAGGGATGTGACATCAAAACACTTTGAAATGTTTTGAATTAAACAGAAATAAATGAAATATGCTTTTTATTTCAGACTGGATGTAATTTTAGATTTGCAACAAGCCAAAATACAAACATTCCTCATTTTCTGCAGCTTCAAATTTTTACATTTACATGAAGAGGCAACAAAATTATTTCCTCAATTGTCCAACATGTTGATATTTCCCACTGAAGACTGTGAAAGATTTTAGGTTTGCACATGCACTTTCATAATCATAACACTTTAAAGCCTCAACATTATTGCTTCATATGTCGCTAAATAATTTTAAAAAAATCAGATATCACAAAATATGTGCATATAGAGCAAAAAGGCAGACACAAAAACACATTTTTTAATTTTCACTGGAAAACATTTTTTTAAGTTTTATTACTGAAATGCTGTAATTGTTGCAGCAGATAATGTCTAAATTTGCTAAATATCATCATAAATAGCTAAATGTATCAGAAAAACAAACACATTTTAATGGTTTTGAGTTAGAAACCAGAATCTTTTGGATAAAATTATTTATAAACTCTAAGGAGGTTTTCAGTATTTTTGCATAGTTTTATAACTATTACTCATAGTCACTGAAGCATTTATAAATAAAGCCCATGAAGACAGATTAATTTACAGTTACACACTGTCCTGCATCACATTTAAACATTAATTTTCATCCTGTCTGCTCCATAAAGTAATATTTAGTTTTTCTGAATGTGTATTATTGATTTACTTCATTATGATCTCAATGATGATTCAGAGTTTCAGGGCACAAGGATGTTCACTGCCTGGAACATCTCATTCAGCCACTGCTGTTTGAGTCCAAAAGGGTAAAAGTATCTCATGACTAAACAACAACCACACAAACATCCACAAACCTGCGCTAACAAGCATTTCAGCCACTTAATGAGGAAACATTTTCTTTTCTTTAATCCACACAGAGAAGCAGAGAAGATGAGTTCAAAATGGGTAAATTTTAGTTTTATTTTGCTGACTAAATATGGTTTAAACCACTATTAGAATTTTGTGTTTGCAGCTCAAAATCTGCAAAATGTTCCAAATAAACTCAGACACCTTTGCATAATTTGTATAAAGTATCAGTAATTTATCATCAAAAGTATTGAAAATGTTCCCCTTGAAGTTTTAATCAGCATATTTTCTGGCCACAACAGAGTAACCAAGTCCTCAAATGTTCATAAAATATGCAGATAAAATTCTGTGAACACTTGATTTCATATATTTCCAAAGATAACCTATAAGGCTATATCACCAGGCTTTCATGCAGATTATTACCTTTACAATTAGCATCTTTGTCTAGCTGCCTTCTCTGTTTTATGTCTTCCAGTGAGGATTTTATACTGCCACATACTGGCCTGGCATAGTTATTGCACCATTGGGATCTTCATTTATGTGTTGAACAGTGGGAGAGCAGAAGGGTCAGGTAAGAAAGGTGTGTCAACTCTTGAAGGTAAATTTATATTTTTGGATCTTTAATTATTCTCTGTGAAACCATTGTCTAACTTGATCCACACTTCAACAGGTTTTGTTGCCTTATTTTTTTATTGGTTTTATTTCTTTGCTTTGATTTTGCTTATACAACAAAAGAAGATTACATGTGTGCGGTAAAAATTGCAGCTTCCGTGTGTCTAGAACCGCAGTTAGTGACACGGGTCAGGTTTGTTTTTGCTCAAGTCTCATTCATGAAGATGCGTTCAGTTGTCCTTGGAACAAACAAAAGGCAGATAGTGGTCGCAGGGGGCAGCAGACCACTTCAGGGTATCTGGAAAACAGGCAGGCAGGAAGCAAACAAAGATCGTTAACTTGACTGAATACAAAGGGAAATGACAATCATCCAGTGTTATATGGTAATTCATATCTCCAAACTATAAGTATTTAACTAATAATGCATCAATTTATAATTTTGAGAGACATTGTATTTTATTTTCTACACATTATTCTTCTGTTGCAGTTCTGTGGAAAAACTGAAAAACAGCTTCATATAGTAATGAATGAAAAATGAATGGAAAACATGCAAAGTCTTTGTGAGGATAAAATACATAATATTATGTGTGTGTTTCTGTGTGTACAAAGTAGATTTCTTTGCAGTCCTAAGAAAGTAATTAAAACAAGAATGTATATGTATATATATATATTTATATATATTTAGCCATAAATATAGTTACTAAATTGAATGGAAGTCAATTAAAAGTTCTAATATGGGTAGAAATGCAAACTCCAGTGTGTGTGTGGGGGGGTGTGTGGGTGTGTGTGTGTGTGTGTGTGTGTGGTAGACATTACAGTTATAATTCATCTTCAGGCAGCGCTGGTCCATCTCATCATGGTCGTCATTGTACCAGTTCTCATAGTAGAACTTGGAGCCGTCGGACCACATCCACAAATCAAGCTGTTGGAACAAAACTTACATGAACTCCTACAAAACAGTGTACTTAACTATATTACACATCATTTGGTGTCAAACTGCTTAAACATTTTCAAACAGCTGTATAGAAGAAGGATAATTACATTTGATTGAGTTACCAAACAAGTTATAGTCTGACTTTATCAAGAAATAATTGTTTTTATATTTGAAAGAAATCATACAAAAGCTTTAAATACGACTCTGTTAATGTTTGAAAGATAATTTATCAGTGGTAAATGATGTTTTAAAGATTTCCATACTTGTATGGCATCAGTTCCTCCAATCCAGGTTTCTGGGAAGCTGTGTGTTTCTCCTCTGGTCAAAGTTTGGATGAAGCGATTCTCCTCGTAACTGTGGACTGACGCCAGGTTTGCACCTTCAAACTGACAGTAAAACTGTACAGAAAAACACATAACAGTTTCCAAATATCTGATTTTTACCACATATAAACAGCTCAAAGACACTTAGTTTACCCCACCTCGGCTTCAGGCCATGTCTTCGGGGTGTCGATGAAGAGGAAACACCGATAACCGAAACTGCTCCAGCCGTACGGGCAGCGCAAATTCTGTGCTGCAAAACATAGAAACACATTTCAACATCTGAGCTGAAAAGTCCTTTTTTATTTCACTTTAACTCATTTTAGTCTCAAATTTAGTTTACTTTTTAAATCTAGAGAACATTCAGCCATCCAAATTTAATTTATATAGCAGTTTTCTTCACCATAAAAACGAACATTAAAACAGATGATACACAATCAGAGGTCACTGCTGGAGAAGATCTGTCATAACTTCTGGATTATTGACAGTACTTGCCTGTTAGCCATAGGAGTTGATGTTGTAATAAGATATTTACTTAGAAAAATATTGTTAACTTTTAATAAAATATGTACCAGTAAAATAAACACTGGTGTCTGCAACACTGCTGGTTAAAAAAAAACATACTAGGAAAAGTCATTCTTAGCATGGCTCTAATATTCTGTCACAGTTTGGACAAAACCACTGACCACAGTTAATGGGCCTGACCCCAGGCGGGGTCTTCGTGTTGGGGATCTCCTCTCCGGTGATCATGTCCACACACCAACAGTAGTCGGTCGAACCGGAGCACTGCTGCGGCAGGAAGTTCCCGTCGGCGTCACACTGAGGGCAGAACATTCCGGGGAAGATGGTGCACTCCAGGTGCTTGTAGTCGCAGAGACCCCCCATGCTCTTGGTGAGGGTTGAGTTAATCGGCCCGGCTCGGGTCAGCGTCAACACGCCGCAAAACGTGAGAAAAACTCCAAGAAAGGTCATGGTGGTGATGGTGGAAGAGGCTGGAGAAAGGAATCTGCACAACAAAAATACAAATGAGTTACTTTTACAACAAAGTGATTCCTAATTAAAGTAGATATTCAAAAAATGTTCAAATTTGATATGATAGTAAATTGAAAAGCTCCGATGTGAACTCACTTTCTTCTGGATGAGGCAGAGTGTTGGAGTCTCTGCTGCTCCTCTGACTTTTATTCTGCAGATTCTTCTTGTTTCTGTTCCATAAACTCCACAGAAGCTCCAGACTCTAATTTCTCATTAACAATAAACCTTACCTGCTCCAATTTCATTGTTTTATTCCTGACCTGTACATTAATGAAAGACCCTTTCAGGACTCAAGTTCTCATTGCCAGAAAGTCTGGGTTTGTGTTTTTATCGATATCACTTTCACACTATTGTTCGGTTTCTGAATGCGTCTTAACTACCCAGAAAATCTCACTTCTTTTCACATTGTAGGTTTCAATGTTCAGCTACTATCTGTTTACACTTTGATCTTATTTCTCTGTATTGTTCAAATCTGGGTTACATGGATCTTGTCTCTCAGACTTTGTAGAAAAGTAGAATAAAATCTCTAAAGTCGTCTGAATCTGATCCAAAATATCCCTGTTAGTTATTGTGAGAACACAAATTTACTGATGCATCTCAACAAATTACAATATCATTAATAAATAGCTTTTGCAGGAACTAAAACAAGAAGCAGAACTGATCAAATTTAGAATAAAGTGAGAGATTTTGTAGAAAAGAGAAATTGTCAAAATAAAGCTGAGGATCAGCTCTGAACGTTCAAAGACACATAAAGTCAATAAAAATTCAGCCATGTGAAGAACAACATTCAGTTTCTACGCTCCACTAATCTGGAACAAACTTCCTGGAAACTAACAATCCTGAAACTGTGACTTCCTTTCAACCTGTTTGATTAGAACTCACTTTGATTAATAATAACTGGAATATCAATTAATTCTGATCTGGATTACAACTTTTCATCACTTCCCCTTATTTTGCCACTGTTGTTGTTTGTTTGTTTGTTTTTTGTCGTTGTTTTTTCACTGTATTGTATTTTTACCATGTTGAAATGTCCTTTTGCTGAGAAGTGGGATATAAATAAATAATTTTGATTTCATAAGACTGAAAAAAGAGTTTGTACCAGTAATAATAATCCTGTCAGTTAGGCTTTAAAAGGAGACATTAGGGTTATGGTCCAGTGCCTCCTGGCATTTACATATGATGTTACTGGAACCCAAACAGTTTACAACCTTTGGCTGCTTTACTTTACTTTCACACTTAACTTTGTGGTAGAAAAATAGTTTTTAGTTGAAAATTAATTTTTTGTATTTTGAAGTGATTTGGTCAAACTTATTTTAAGTTTGCTTACACTGGAGGATGTTTCCCCCACAAACTGACTCTCATGCTTACTACCCCTTTTTAGTCTTGCTTCCAGATGTCAGCCAAGAGTTTAACTTCCTCTTGTTGAAACCATAAAATCCCCTTATTTCATTATTTTTTTTGCCACTTTCAGTTTTAGATTTTAATATTTACTCCTTTAGAAGACTCTACTCTGGAGCAAACTAGGTAAGACATGTTCTTGTCATGAAGTAAAACGTTGAATCTCAGCAGCAGTGCTTTCCACTTTGTGACAAATGTGATTACATCTGAAATCATTCAACTGTTTCAAATAGAGAACAAAAGAAAAGAGAAGCTATTAAACGTGGTAAGAGATTAGAAATCAGTAGATGAATTTCTAACCCAGGTGGAAGTCTGATACTGCAGCATTAAAATAAGATTTAAACAATGGTTGATATGGTTCTGTGTCAGATGTTTTCTGATGGTTAATGTTGAAAGCCAAGCATAAATTACAGCACAAAATGAAATGCATTTACAACAGCACTCAAATATAAAGCATCAAACATGAACCAACTACTTAACAACTAAACTGCCATTACTTTAAGTAAAAGTTTAGAATGATTTTAGTTATTTTCATTAAAAGTTTATTGATTTTTCTATTGGAGTTTAAATGAAAACTTTTAGGTTTATCTGCTTTAAACACCAGAATTGCAACTGGCAAAAGTAGTAAGAGGACATTTCACTTTGGTCCAAAATCAGCTGTGGGTCAAATCTGGAGCACATTTGATTCAAAAAAGAAATTATCTATGAATTTTACTGAGCAGATCAACTGAGAGAAAATAAACTAGAGATACAAGAATCATACATGTAACAAAAACAATTAGAAGATTAGAGGATTAGTGGAAGTAGCTAAATGTGTGTAAAAGGTCAGAGCAGAGATGTTCATAGAGCGTTAATGCAAACATTCATGGGAATTTTCTTTTATTACTGCTCAAATTTTTGTTTTCTTGAATCACAGTTTTGCTTTTTGTTATAATATTCAGAAATATTTGCAATTATTTCTGTTGTAGCTGAAGAAAATCTGCATGTGAGCAGAATCAGAAAACTGGAACCAGACAAACACATCGTTCCTCAGCTGATCATTTAGAAAACATCTTTTTGTGAAGCTTAAATCTGATCAATTTTGCTGTAATTTGATTACTGAATTTTAGGTCATTTTGAGTTTCTAATGCTTTATTGAAGCCTTTTCCTGCTATTGAAGTTATGTGGTATACCACTATTTGACTGAAAATGTTTCATATTAGCCCTGAACTGAGTGTAAGGGAAATAGCTGAAGTGAAACCTAGTTTTGTTCAGATATTTGTTTCTTCTGGACTGATGCATAAAGACTTTGTGAGATGATTAAGTAAAAAAAACCCAGTCTTTTCCTGTTTTAACAAATCACTTCCCCAATGTGTGCGTTTCACTTCTGCGTCTCGCTCTGCTCAACAGATCTGCTCTTCCACTCTGCAGCATGAGACGTCTGACTTCGGGCTCCCTGGTCCTGCTCCTCCTGTTGGTACCTCTGATCCGGGGTCAGGAGGTCAACGGGGCTGATGGGAGGCCGACCTGCAGGCGCTGCGACCTCCATCTCTGCTGTAACTGCTCCTACAGCGGATTCACCAGCGTTCCCATGGTAACAGACCAAGCGCTGAGCCTGGACCTTTCCTTCAACAACATCACCACGGTGACCCAAAACGACCTGATGGGACACTCGCGACTGAGGGCTCTGGATCTCCATGGTAACCATTGTCTTTGCTGCGTCTCAGTGAAACAGCCAATAGAGCTGAATTCAGACATTTCTATCCTGCAGGAAAAGTTTGGTAATAACTATTTACATTTACTCAGTTACATTCCCTTGAGTAACTAGTTTGAAAAAGTTTTCTTTCAGGAGTATTTTTACTGTGCCGTACTTTTTACTTTTACTTGTTCAGTTACTCAGTACTTGAGTAGACTTTCTACCAACTACTTTTTGTACTATTACTTGAGTAATTTATTGGACAGCTACATTTTACTTTTACTTGAATAAGAATAAGTTAAAGTATTGTTACTCTTACTTGAGGACAGTTTTTCCTGGTACTCTGCCCTCCTCTGCCTGCAGGTAACCAGTTAGCTGAGATCCATCCGTCAGCGTTCGACTCTCTGTGGAGCCTGGAG
>CAEFZY010028254.1:0-28435 GCA_903066815.1 Brachyrhaphis roseni
GTTCATAATAAAAATATTTCTTGGTTACTGTAATATAGAAGGTAAGGCCATCAGTTATCAAATTGTTTGTTGTTTTTCTTTATCATAAGTCTCAATTCCTGCCATTGGCAATAAAAGGAGCCCCATTTTGTTCAAAGTGACAAAATAAGTGAAGATTCTGGTATTTCAAGATAATACATTTTCTCTGATATACACGCATATAAATTTTTTGTAAATTCATTTTCAACAGAGCAATATATTTATAGTTCATATATCGCTCATCAATTTGCCGTTGATGACTTACGTTAGGACCAGTGATGAAAATCATAGTGATTGAACTTTTATACCAACTATTGCCATCATTTCTAAATCCAACATGTTTTATTGCAGTCAGAGATTAAAATCTTAAAGGGCTTTCTCAGGATGAAATGCAAATCCCAGAAAGAGGACTGAAAGGAGAAGAGAATTGAGCAAACTTCATAGGAAGACAATGGCTAGGCTATTCTATTTCACACAATAAAAACTTCCAAAACAGAGTGGGATTTGACATTATGGCCTAACAGTGCTTACTTGCTTGCTAATCCAAAAAAAAAAAAGTTTGAACATTGTTCTTTTCCGATCAGCAGTCAATTTCTTGCTGCATTTCTACAATAAAGAGATGGTGAGATGAAAACAGATTTTTCGACTTCCTATTGTTCCTTTGCAAAGTGCTGCTTAAATACCTCTTTTTAAAGCTGCATCCACCGAAGGCCTCACACACTTTTTGCAGAAGCTCACATTTACAGTAGTGTAGAATATATCAGTAAGGGTTGAGAACTATGAAAAGAGGGCAGGGGTTTCAAGAATGTACCGCTTTTATAGCATCTTGTTACAGCTCCATGGCAACCCTCCGTGAAGGCCAAAATGTGTGTACGGTATGTACTCCTTTCTGTATTTATGGTACAGATATTAAGTGAAAATGACATTTTAGAGTAAGCTATATGTCTATTTGATCTGTGCAGTGGGTTTGATAAAACAAGGAAGACTTTAGACTTGCTCATTCTCTTATCCTGTTTCCTGCACATTTACCTTAACAAAGGGGTGTATTGTAAAATCGACTTTTTAAAATTTTACATTATGTTGTAATGTTATTCGCTCATCAAAAACATACCTGGAGAGTTGCTTTGATGATTTTATGGGTTTTTGAGGAATCCTTGACTCTCTTGTGGCAGCCATTCTGGGGTGTCTAAACACTTGCCCTCACAAAGTGCTGCCTATTTCTACAAAGCTCCTCCGTGGAGCTGCTGTCTCTGGTCGAGCTTCTGCCTCACAGAGCATCCCTGTGCGTTTTCAGAACGCATCAGTCCAACGCTCCTAAGAGCAATTGTTAAGGGCACAGTGAAACGTATTGCTGTGATGACATGCTGAAGGTGGAGTGTTGGAAAGAAAAGGAGCTTCTTAAAGAAATAGAGGCCCATTTTCATTGCACCATATTATGAAATCAGTTTTTTTTTTCAGCCTTGTTTGATATATGGAATCTTTTTAGAACTGATTGGGAATGTCAGCGTATATTCTACTGAGATACTGAAATCAGGCCATGGCCTGTTCAGCCACAGGGAGGAGGCAGAGGAGCTGGATCTTTTTACAGATTATCTGTCTTATACTAACAGGACTTAGTGACAACTTTAACAAATATGTAGAGAACATATTTTTATGAAAAGTGCCTACTTTAGCTGATTTATTCCTTTTTTTATTTATTATGTACTTTACATTTGAAAATGTTTTATATTTCTGTGAAGTAATCATAGTATGTATCACAATTGCTGTGTTTTTCTTTCGGTGCAGTCACTACTTTTTAAAAATTTCGCTTTAGCTTTTGCACCAAGGACTTTATGCAACGTCACTCACTGTTCAAAGAAGCAAACAACCTCAACCTGAGAATGCGTTTTTTGTGCTTCCACACATGCAGCGCACCGCATCAGCTCTAATGACTGAATCGCAGTGGCAAGTTCAAGCAGATCTGTGATTTTTGTGTGTGTTTATCCAAGCTCCTGAAATCTGTTCAAAGTAAGATGGTCTACTTCCAATTCAGGTCTCGGACCAAGACTTCAGCTCCATTCATTTACATGGGATATCACCCTCTTTTTTTTTTCCTTTCTCATTCTTTCTCTCTCATTATCTCTCCCTATTCTCTCTCTCTTTCTCAGAAACATTAGGAGGACATGTTACACGACTCAAAGCTGTTTCATTGCTGCTGTTCTGTCCAAGCTGCCAAACACCCTGTCACCATAAAACAATGAGTTATGATTAATGGCCGTCCCATCTCACCACTCAGTGATACATGACTATTAATTGATGCTTGCTGCCCGTGTATGACCATGGAGAACTCACATGCTTCTAGAGGAAAGTGGGCCTCCACTCAGGTCCCAGTAAACATGTCAAAGTGAACGGTATTTACTGAGGGATGGAAGCGGGTTTGGGGGCGGCCATGATTCAGAGGAATGGCCCCAGGGCCTGACAGGATGTTGGGTGTGTGTGTGTGTCATTTTTCCCCTGACTCCCTTAGTGATGAGGGGAACACATAAAGAAATCCTTTTACACACAAATATACACCATGTTCACACATGCAGTGGTTCACACTCCCAGAGTGAGCGCACATCAGTGTTTGGCAGTCCAGCGAGTTCATGAGCTCAGAGGAAGTATCCGTCTGCCCTTTTTTTCCTCCCCCCTCCTGTTTTGAACTTAAGTTTCAGCATGCCGAAGCCCACTACATCAAACACTTACATTTCTTCTCTTCATTCAGCACCAAAAGCAGAACAAGAACTTGTCTGTCACTGATCTTAATTCAGTGTCTCCCTGGGGCAAAATGAGCATTGACAGACAGAAATGGTAGAAATGAATATTGTAAGATCACAGTCAATGGTGACGGTGATAGGATAGAGGGTGGAGGGGATGTTGAAAAGATGGAAAGGCTCTTGATGGGAGGGAGAATGAAACAGATTTGAGAAAGAATTTTCCTCCCTTCAGATACTATAATATACCGGGGTGACCACCTGTTTTAAGCCTTGAGGTACACCATCCATAAAGCTACAACAGATGGACACAATAAAATGGACCGTGACCGGCAGATGTGGCCGTGTTTGTGCATTACACCAGACAAGCCATATAAATGTGAAAATATTCCCTATATGCATCTTACATACAGGCTGTTAGATCCATGATACTCAATAGCCCTGATGTTACCGTGTCCTGTCCCCAGTCCCCTCCTGACGTTGTAAGCCTATCGGCCATTTAGCCAGTCAGGAATGTAGCTGTCAACTAATACAACGCAGTGACATTCTCACATGTTCCTCCCCTGTCTGATCTCTTTCCCCCAGTAGCTGTCTCTCTCTGTCTCCATGCTGTACTCGTCAAAATTTATGTTGCATATCCAATTCTCATAGTTTTAGTTTCTCACATAAACATATTTTGTTAATTTCCTAGAAAGTTTTCCAAAAAACATTTAAAACTTAAGCTAGATAAAGGTTAAGTTTTGGCTAGTAACTATTTTCTTGTAGCTATTTTGGATGTAAAATAAGCGTTTCTTTTACCCTATTGCCATTGTTAATGGATTTACATGTTTTGAAGAGTTAGAGAAAAGGGGCCTCTGTATCACACGTTATCTGTACACAATCAAAACAAGAAGTCGCAAATTACTTGTCATAAATATATCTGTTGTTTCATTTACTGCTTACTCCATTTCTTTGTGTATTCATCATTTTAAATAAGTGAGCTGAATTTCTTATTTTTAAGAAATTCAGCCATTATTAAGCTGTGATAAAATGACAAACCTAATTATTTGAGATGCAGAAGTCCTTTGAGCTGACCAATTGATCTTTTTTTTAATAATCAGCTCCAATCAATGGTTACAAGTCTAGTTTGATACATCAAATGCATCAAGGCTAAGGACTCATTCAGGGTCACAGCCTACGCTGTAAATGTAGGCAATATTTTAATTCTTTTTTTTCCATTAGATTATAAACTGCTATTTGATATTTGGCTTGAAAATAAGAATTTATTTTGCTAAAACATGCTTTTAACTTTTATGACACAAATTGTGGGAGGTTGTTAATGTTAAGCAATCCAGGTGGAAAAACAAGTCTGATGTCAGACCTGCAAAACACAAGTTATGTTTTTATGCTTAGCTTTTTAGGTAAGTAAATTTAGTTAATTTTCAAAATTCATGCATGTCTTATCTACATTTTTTTTCTGTTGATCCCAGTAAAGCTTACAAAAAACTCTAGAAAAAACTTCTCTTTTTTTTGCAGATATTTTACAAATTTAATTTCTAAATGTACTATTCAATCTTGCCTCAATAGTTCTCGAGTATTTGTTTACAAATGATTCACATTCTGTAACATTTTTAGACATCTAAACGTGCTAAGCGTCATTCAGTGTACTATTGTTTGTGACCACACTCCCTCTCCACCAGTGTAATTAACAAGCTGTGCGCATCACAGGAAAGTGGTTTTGTCCCTTTCCCTGGCATTTTCTGCTGAAACAGAGAAAATGTTTTCCACTGTCAAAAAATTCTGAAATCGACGGATGGTGGAAATGTAATTTTGCAATCAGGATGATTGCGGAGTGGAAATTTTATGGCGCAGTTATCAGTTCTTTTATTTTTTTTTTTCACTTTTCTTCGCTTTTCACCAAGAGACTCCTTTAGCATCAATAATCAAAAGATAAATATCTGCTAGGAAGGTTAAGTCCATTTTTCAGTAATGAAATCAGGAAAATAAAGATTGACAAAGAGCAACAGGTTCTCTCTTCTCTCCCTCTGCCTCTTTCCATCTGTCAGTGCATTCTTTCTTTCAGCTCCCCCTCTTTTTCATCCTCAGACCCCGGCCAATCATCTGTAATTAGACAACTGTGCAAACTATATAGAGAAGTGTTTGCGATGTGTGTTTGTAGCGTATGTGTTGAAAGGTTATGAAAAGACTCTTGCATGTGCATGCATGACCTGGGTTCAGTTGGAGTTCATCTCCCCTCGGCTAATCTTGTGTTCCCTTCTGGATCAAAATCAACAAATGAGTCTTTATTTTAGCGGCATGTACACTTGCATGAAAAACTGACTCAAAAGCTGGGAGTGAAATAGCAATTTTCCGCAATTAGGTTCCAATGATTTTCTAGTTTGAGGTTACTGAGATTTTATGTACCGGCCAGCAAAGCAATGCCTGAGGATGTATGAATTTCAACAAGGACGGCAAAATACTGTAGGCAGATCTTATTTGGGGCCATGAATTGAATTAAGAAGTGCCCGAGAAAATGAGAAAAACAGAAAAGGGCAGGGGTAAAAACATCACCGAAAACAGGAAAAACAGCCACATTCACAGAGGTAATCTCCTTTTCTTAAGCACTCATGGCAGAGTTTGTAATGCAAATAGCTGTCAGCAGTGCTTAAGTGCTCATGTCTTGTTCTTGTCAAAATCTCTTAAGAGCATGAAGGAGTTTTGTCATAGTGCATGCATCAGTTGTCCACTTTCAGTAAATATGTCATCAAACGTTTGCTGTAATACACAAAAATATATGACTCAGCTTTAAAAAAATTGAGAGGTAACTGCTTACATGGACTTTGGAAGTGGTTCCAATTTGATTAAGCTAACATTTTAGTCTTTTTTTAAATTAAACTTGCTTTTGTGACATTAGAAAATAATCTGACCGTTCATATTTAGTTTGGATTCCAAACCTGGTTGGATTTGCCTCCAAAAAAGAATTGAGATGGTACCAAAAAGATTCCATAAAAATGTTGGCATCACAGTTTTTTGTCAGATTTGTCTGAGAAATGGTATTCCATGTTGATAATCTCCCATCCCACCAGATCCCAATGATTCTCTATTATATTGAGATCTGTTGACTGCAAAGGCCATGACATTGGAGTACAGTGAACTCATTGTCTTGTTCAAGAAAGCATATTGAGATAATTTGAGCTTTGTCACACAGTGGATTATCCTGCTTGAAGTAGCCAGATAGGAATAAAAATGTTCAGCAGCAATACTCAGGTATCATGTAGGATTTAAACAATGATCAGTTGGTTTTAGGGACCCATAGTCTTAAAATAAAATGTACCCCACTCCATTATACCACCGTCAACAGCAGAAGCCTAATTTGTTCATGCAAAGCTGGATGGATCCATGATTTTATGTTATTTGTACCAAATTCCGACAAGCTGACTGTAAGTTAACATATTTCCAAACTGTCTTGATTCAGTTTCTGTTTGTACCTGACAGGAGTAGAATACAGTGTCTGCTGCTGTAGCTCATCTGCTTCAATGTTGTTGAGCTGCACAATAAATATATTGAACCACAATCATTACCATAGTGTAGATATGCACTGAGTTGCTATTTTTTGCTTTGAAGCAATGGGATACCTACACTGAAAACCAAGCTACTCAAAAGCTTCAAGTTTTTAAGTTTAAAATAGCCTCCCTTCATATTGACTGACCTTTTAAGATACTTTATCAGCTCAACAATATATGTTCATGCATTAAACATATTTTTGCAATTACTGGTTTTAAGCTTTTCCTCGCCAACTCCCTGAATGTGTTTGCAGTGAAATGTTTTTGCAAAATAAAAAGAATAGAAAACACATCTTTTTATCCAATTATTGTATCAATGGTTGGTGTTAGAAGGTGGTCTACATGTGACTGACTCTATCGAGTGGTGGTATTTACAGTGATACTGTGCCTTGGCAACACATTGTGAAGTTCCTCTTCCTCTCCTCCGTTGAATCTCACTTATTCAGCTGGTTAGAAGGCTGGAATTGCTCCCTGGTTCTGCCTGCCACAGAGCTCCCCAGTCTTTCTCTTTCACTCAGGTTATCTGTCTTTCCCCGTCCCTCTCGCTCTCTGTCTCCAGCCACTGATGCTCGGCTCAGAGAAGTAGCTGATGGGACCGTGTGTGAAGCTCGGAGGCCCCTGTGTGTGTTTGCCTCTGTGAGTGCGTGTGCCCCGGTGCACGCACTGCAATGTCACTGGGCTGTGTAATTGAAATGGAAATGAGCCAATCAGTGACTGCAGTGGTGTGCCACCTTTCGCTGCATTCACTCCACTGTTCCAGCTCTGCCAGACTCACTCTGTTTGTAACTCTGAGCAAGTTTATGTGTGGGAGATGACAGTACTTAGCTCCTGAGTTTTCACCCAAAAAGCCCTGTAAAGTTGGCGGTGGTGTGAAAATGCCACCATTGGTCGATAGAAATGATGTCCCCCTCACTAACAAACACACACGCTGCGTCTGGCTGATTTTTCCATCTTTGTGTTGTGACCTACAGCTTATTGGGCCAACTGTGGCATAACGAAAACATGTAATTATCACCATTTGACAATTAGCCTCTCATCCAAGTTCTGCCCCTAATTACCTATGTAACTGCTTGAGGGTGTCCGCTGTCAATCTCTGCTGCTACAGTTTCTCACAAGAATGCGAACAATTGCTGCCAGAAGTATGCCGTAAACTCCAGAGATCTGACTGTGGTTTGGGTGGAGTGTGTGCATGTGTGTGGCGTTAAGGGGGAAAGGATTGGGTAACTTTGCAAAAAACTCCACATGGATTTTTTTTTTTCTCTCCTTGAACATACTTTAGTCCTGTCTCTAATTTGGAAAGCTCTTTTTTCCCTGGACTGAGTCTCAGCCTTTTTTTTTTTTTCTTTTACAATACTCAGAGGAGCTGTTTTTGAAAAACGGAATACAAGAATAAATCAGACTGAACATTTTTATGGACTCAAGATAAAATTGCCCATCATGATAATTTGGGCCCTATGAAATAATTATTTTTCCTCCCAAATTCCACTTTTTTTTGTTTTATTTTTGTTTTTTATTCACTCTTTCAGGCATTGATTCCTATCAGAAAAGACAGTATGCTAATGGCACTTCATTGATTCAAGCCAGAAATAAATTCTTCTAATGTTTCAAACACTTGTTGAAGTCTCAGGGAGAGAAAATCTACACAACAACTAGTTAAACCTTGTAACTTGACCATGCTGTCTCATCTGGCAAAACAGTTTTTCGATCATAACACTTTAGGGTCTTAAACCTGGAGATCTTACGGACATAATGTGGAAAATAAAAGATTGTTTTAGCTCAATAAAGAGTCATAGTCAAGGCCAGTGAATGTATGTGAAAAGTCAGACTCCTGAAGGTTTATTTCACTGCAATCTTAACATAACTCCTTTCTAAAAGTATATTTGAAACGCTACATGCAGCATGTCTGTTGAGGAACAGACCCCTGCCTGGTTATATCACCACGTAGAGGGACTGAGTAAGCAGCTAAAATCCACTTGTTATATTCCTGGATTTACATTTTATAGGGTTTCCTCAAGTTTCTGTGTGACCTGAGTATGCTATTTACAAATTTAAAAGCACATAAATTAGAAAATTTATAAAATTGGATTCAGTTTATGAATTTAAGATTAAGATTATTAAACATAGGTCACGTTTTAGTGGTTTGTATGTAGTGGCAGTTGTATGTTTGAGGAACTTGTCTGTTTTTGGGTGAAAAACAGTTTCTTCTCTCTGCTGAAAAAGCGGGGAGTGTTTGTACAACTGCAGCAGCCAATTAAGTCTCAAATTGCTATAGATGAGACATCGGCTTCATCTGAAACTGCCACATTAGACCCACCATAACAAGATGTTTATGGGAGCAATGAACAAAACAAATCCATAACATACAAGATTTTCTCTAAATGGACTTGACTGCTCACACTATCAGGCCATGCGCGTGCAGTTTTAGGGGGAATCTCCCAAAATGATGAATGTACGGTTAGATAAATCCTGCACACATATTCACAGAGAGACTGGCAGTAGAATCAGCAGTATTGCTGTCTCCTCTTTGTGTCCTGCCTCGTCTTTTGGAACCAGATTCTTTCACTTCTCCCCACCTCATGTCACTTTCCCACTCTCACTCTTTCTTACTTTGTGCCATTAGCAGCTTTTGCCTGTCTCACTGCTGCTCCTTTGCCAATTTTATTTATTTATTTTCCTGGCAGTTCATTCAACTGATAACACAAACCTGATACATGCTTGTGAATGCTCATCAGGTGTAAGGTGGGTGTGTTTGTCGCATAGGTGTCACTTTGTGTGCGTGTGTTTGTGAGGCATGTTACAAATGCCTGTCCTGTCCCTTTTTATGAGCTCACTCACCCAAACAACCTCTGGCTCATTTGCAGTCAGGGCCACCAGCTACTATTCTGACTGCTGAGGCACACAGAGAAGGGCAGCTAAAACATCACACAAACATACACGCATGCATTCTCGCTGTAATTCTCATGCTGTCTCTCGCTCACACACCCACACACACAAACAGTGTGTGCACCAACACAGAAGCTGGGCCAAGCGGATGGGAGGATGTGACCATCAAGTCGGTGACATTTTGAAGCAGTAAGAGAGATGCATGGCTCTTCCTGGACCTCCACAGACATGTTTTAAATGAAATGTTACAGATGAGTTCCTCACTGCCTCGGCTGTAAACACCCTTACCCTGGTATTTACCCTACATGGGTAAACAGAAAGAGGAAAAAAAAAACAATTTTTTAACCAGGCTCATGCTCATATATACACAAATGTGTATTAATATACAGAGCAGGGCCTGAGGAACTCGCATGATGACAATAATGAGAGATGGCTTGGCTCAATTTGTAGATTGATTGTTGCATTAAGCATTCCATTATACAAACATTCAGATGAAGTGACAAGTGAGCGCAACCGGCCCATATTCTGCTCAAATTGCTATTTGATCTTCAGAACAAGTGAATTTGGGTCGTGCTGGATCTCTGCACTGGAACAAGCTCCTGCTGATCTGCAGCCTGCATCCAGAGTGGGTTTACAGAACTTAATGTTTATTTAGAATACCAAGAGGACATTCTGTACACTCACCAACTACTTAATTAGGTAAAATTTAAAAAATCATCCAGTCATATGGCAGCAATTCAGAGCATTGGGGCATCTAGATGTGGTGAAGACAACTGGCGGAGCATCAGAATGAGGGAGAGAGGGTATTTATGTTGTTCTGAATGTGCAAACCACATTCATGATTGCTCATCCAGTTCCTTGTTGACATCAAAATAGAATTGACTGACTATTTCAATGTGACAGAAAGGGAATATTTCCTCAAATAACTATTTGCTACAGCCAAGTTTGCAGGGTACTGTTTCTGTGTGCACCACATGTCAAACTTTGATGCAGATAGACGATAGCAGAAGGAGACCACACAGGACTCCACTCCTGTAAGCTTAGAACATGAAACCTGAAGCTACATTTCAGGCTCCACAAAACTGAACAATTACAGATAGAAAGACATTGAAGGAAGGAAGGACTTAGTTTGTAACTATAACACAAAAGAATCAGAAATAAAATCTTGATATACAAATACTTTTCCAATCTCATATTTTTTTTTGCGATAAACTCCCACAGCATTTTTTAAGAGTAATTTGTTAGTGTCGAATTAAACAGAAAGCAAAAAAGTAAAGTGAAAGATGAAGGAAATTATGACATTATAATGTATATGTTTTTCACCAGCATCTGAGGATGTTTGAAACATTTATTGAAAAGTCAATAAATCTTTTCCCCCTCTGCTGTAATTTTCACTGTCTTGTGAGGACTCATTAGCATGCCTTAGTTCTTTATAACCATAAATCTTGAAGCGCTGGAGTTTATAGGATAAAATTATTTATCTCTCTTGCTTGCTTTGCATCTAATTAGAGCACTTGCAGAGTTTCTTAAGAGTTTTTTGAACTTCTTGTAACCTTATTGTCTTATAACGTCAAATGTGGGTCTGAAATATAAAGTCATGTCCCCTGCATGGCTTTCAGTTAGTCCATATACCGAACAGCATATGTACTTCGTACTTGCTCTCTAATATTCTGTTCCTTTTAAAAAAACAATACTGCATCAATGGAGTGATGCTGTGGCTATTCCTGTTATTTTTGCTAATTTTCTACTGTATCTTTTCCTTCCACTAAACATTCCTTTAACATGCTAGAATACAACCCTCTGTAAACCACCAGTTTAATTAGCCATGACCACAAGAATAAAAGTGAACAAAAATATATTTATCATGGTGTTACTTTATCTTTATAGTACATGAACTTTTAATTTATTGCCATGAACCTGTATACTTGGCAACTACGTAAATACATAGTTGCCATAGTTGTAATGTTGAAACTATAATGTTTCAACATTATAGTCTGAGGAATGTCAGACGTGAAACATTTTTGCTCTGTGAAGCCCCTGACCAATAAATGAAAATCCCTCCTTGATAAATAGGAATACAATCAACATTGAAACAGCTCTAATTCGGTCCACAGATGAGATGCCTGTTTGATGGGTGACAGAGAAGAAATAGTCTGTGTGTGTGCTGACGGTGACAGCGTGTGGCCTCTGATGAAACTCCCTGTACATATTGCAACCCTGTGACCCTGCACAGCCTGTTCTAGATCATTGCTGCTGTAAAGATGCTTCACTGCACAGCCCTCGGAGACAGCTTGACTCCGTATTTTTCCTATTGTGACATTTACGGTCTTGCCGTCCTGCAATCCTGTATCCTTCTGACCAGGTCTATTTTACACTCACTTTTTTGCAGTAGAATCCTCAATTAAACATTTTCATTTTCTTGAGCGATCTAAAAATCTGTTTACTTGCTAGGATATTTTCTCGGGGCCAGATCCTCGTTTGCTATGATTTAGATGGAATGTGAGTAAATACATATTGCAGGACAAAGATTTATTGATAAACCAACTCATCTAAAGGTATTGGACCACAAGAATGCGTGCGCATGTGTTTATAAATTTTTCAAGTGCAAAGGGATATAAAAGGAGTTTGGGTTTATTCTGAATTCAAATGAAGTTTAAAAATGTTCAAGCAACTTTTGAAACACATATGAACTCTTTCTGTTCTCGTTCTCATCCAGGTTCCACCGTGGTGATTATCACATCGACGTGTGCATAAATGACTACCTGGATGTCTACTGTCCTCATTATGAGGACTCCGTGCCTGAGGAGCGAACAGAGCGCTATGTTCTCTACATGGTGAACTACGATGGCTACAGCACATGCGACCACACCGCCAAGGGCTTCAAGCGCTGGGAGTGCAACAGGCCGCACTCCCCCAACGGGCCGCTCAAGTTTTCAGAGAAGTTTCAGCTCTTCACTCCCTTTTCTTTGGGCTTCGAGTTTCGACCAGGCAGAGAATATTATTACATCTGTGAGTACCTGCCATCCTTACATACAGAACTTTGACAAAGGAAATATAACTTCTTGTCACATTGCAACCAGAAACTTTGATGTATAATTCATTTTTCATCTTTGGTAGAGAAACTTAAAGCAGAGCATTAATTTGAGTTTGAAGCACAAGAATACATGGTTTTTAATTTAACAATAACCAATAATCAGAAAAAATGTGGTCTGCATTTGTTTTCAAGGACTTTTTGAACAAACAGCATCATGAAATAACAGCATTTAAACCCTCACATATATTTATAGTAGTGAAGAATATGAAGTAACATAATGTAACTTGACCTGACTGTCAAAGTTACACCACTCTTCCCAGGCTTAAGGTTTCTCAAAGGCATACTATTCTTCAGCCCGACTTTCTGTGTGCTCAATGCAGAGCATTGAAAGTGGCATGGCAGCGATCCTAGCAAATACTTCAGCCAAGCTTTTCACACCATTCCTGTTGCTCACAGAAAACTCTTTTTCTTCCCTAAAATGGATGTGGAATTCATAGGGGAGTCCAAACTGAGACGGTTTGAAAGTTACAGCTCACTTTCTCCCAGCTGCACAAAACCACATCTCAAAAAGGAGGGCCCGTCCGTCTGTCTGTATTCTGCATTCATCCTCTGCCTCCTGTTCTGCTTCGTGGTATATGTTACGTCGTCTGCTTCTTTGACAGTGGAACTGAGCCAAACTGAGTTCATCTAAAGTTAAAACCCCTGGGAAATTAGGTTTTATCAAAGCCAGGGTAATGGAGTAAAATGGAATGGAGCTGTTTTTCCCCACCACAGACTACACACACGGTTAGCCAGAGGAGCCACTGTCAGGTGATGTGTTTGCTGCTGTTTCTTTACAACACATTGGTCTCAAGAATATCCTGATTATTGCAAAATAGATGTAATGCTTGATTTTAGAGCACACGTGTCAAACTCAAGGCCTGCGGGTCAAATTCAGCCCACTAAAGTTACTTAAATAGAACTTTGAGAAGCAGTGAGAAAACAGATAAACTTTGATATTTTATCAGTTTAATCAATAGTTTTATTAATACATTCTACCACAATTGGCCCCTAGAGGACATTAATGATCTTAATGTAACCTCAATGAAAATTTGTTTCACACCCCTGACATGGAGAAAGTGACAAGGAAAAACTTTATTGAACCCAGCAAATACTTTTCTTTACAAATTGACTTTTGCTATAAATTTTATTTAGGAGTATCTTAGTAAATACACCAGAATACAGATGCAAGAAATATTTTCAGATTTTTATTCTACAAAAAAAAAACAACAACAACAACAACAAAAAAGCAAAGGGAAACCCATTTATCATTTTACTTCTGCTCCACAGCAGTGCCCTACTTTGTCTTGGTCTATCACATTAAATCCCTATCAAGTATGTTAACGTTTGTGGTTGCAATTTCACACAATGTGAAAACATTCACATTGTGTATGGCTACTTTTGCAAGGCACTGTAGCTCAATTTCCTTGCCTGCTTCCTTCATATTTTTCCCTCGTTATTTTTGAAAACTGAGCCAAACTCTGATCTGCTTTATAAATTGGCACCTTTCTTTATGAAGCAGTTAACCTGACAGCCAGCCAAGAGCACTGCGCTGTATTTATTTCATGTTTTGCTCTTTGACCATACTCTGCTGTAATTCATAGTTGCGAGATGAGGTGTGCTAAGTACATCAAATCCCACAGCCCTCTCAGTGGTGTCTCTCCTGTGTGTGCCTACAAACCAGTCTGGATCTTTCCTCCCTGTCCTTTTAACAACCTGATGTTTGCTCCATTTGTCTGTTATAAGGTAACCAGATTTTCTTTGGCTTTTACAGCCAATTTGCAATCCACCAAAATGAGATGGGGGTGAAATGAAAGTCTTGCAACTTGGGAGCATGGATGGGTGTTAGTGTACAGTTATAAAATTTATCCTCTCCCCCCCAAAGTCTCCAACAGTTTTTTTTTCCATTTCTGTTGAGAGATGCTTGTCCTAAGGGCTGGATTAAATTACACTGCGACCGACAGGGTTTCCATGGAACGCATCCATTTTGCCATAGTGTGCCATATTGGTTTAGTGGCCTGCGGCTTCATTGGCTATTGAATGATTCTAGTGTATAGCCTCGGTGGCTACTGTTGCGGATATTAAAGTCATCCACCATGAAGCCATCTGACGTGATATTCCACCTGCCTTTTTGTCAGACTTAGTTCCCCATGAAAAGCAAAGGAGATAAATCTGATGGATTGGACAATCACTTTAGAGGACAAAATGTAAAGCTGAAGGAGGAATATTGGAAGGAAATGACATTACTGGATCCGCCAATTCATCTGCAGGTTTTATCTTCATCATCCACCACCTTCATTGTCAGGCCTACTCCTGTAGTTTATGAGCATGCTTCATCACCTTACATAAACCCGAAAACCAATATTTGCATACAATGCCTGCCAATATATCAAGCTAAAGGTTTCCTGTTTTAGATCAGCTGGTAATCAGTAAATGCAATTATTTCTGTTTGCTAAATGCAAGAATAACCAGAGACACAAAGTTTTCAAAGTCAGTAATTTACATACATTCCATAGTATTTGGTAGACTTGCTTTTAAAACTGAATGAATGAGCTCGAACATATTGGTTATCTTTCCACAGGCTTCTCTCAAAAATTTGTTGATGTTTTGGTAAATTCCTCCTGATAGAACTGTTCTGAGTCCAGTTTGTAAACCTCCATTGCTCTCTCAGAGCTTTTTAGCTCTGTCTACATATGTTGTATAGGACTGAAGTGAGGATTTTGTGACAGTTACTCCAAGATATAGACTTTATTGTCTTTAAGCCACTTTGTAAATAGTTTGCCAGTATGCTTAGGGTCATCATACATATGAAATACCAATTTGCACCAAGCCATCTAATGTTTTAAGTTGAATTTTCCCACATGATGTTTATGCCTCTCAATACCATCAGGTTTGTTTTTGTTTGTTTGTTTTGTTTTTTAAGTACACCGGTTCTTCCTGTACTAAAACAATGACAGCATGATTCTGGCTTGGCCATTCTTTACATTTCGACTCATTATCATCATTAGTTTTACAATATTATCACATTTAGCAAATTTAGCAAACAATTTCAGTATGTTGAATTACTATGTATCCATTTTTAATTGTACATGTTCTCTCTTTGCACAACTCACCACTTATTAAATTACTGAAAAGGATCAAAATTCAATTAAAACACTTTTTTCTAAAGGGAAATATCTGATTACCGCATAATATTAATCTGTCTAATCTTTTCAGGGATTACATATTTGGTATGGTATTACTATAATAGGGTTCTAAAGAACACAAAGAACCAAACTGAAAACACTGACTCAGACTCAATTATCTTTTGTCACTAATCCTATAAAAGTGAGGATGTCATTTTTTCCTGAGATTCTTTTTTTATTATTTCTTTTTTAAAATCTGAAGTTTTTGTTAGCGACGATTTCTGTTGCTTTTAAAAGTGAAGATAATGCAATGGTTTAGAAAGCTACTAAATTAATTTATATTACATTAATTATAGTCACATTTATGGATGTACTAGGTATACCTCAAACACACTTCTTCATTGTGGACACCATGGAAAAAGCAAAACAAATCAGCCAGCATATCGGAAATAGAATTGTGGTCATCCACAAGTCTACTTCATCATGGGCATAATTTCCAGAATGTGCTACATTACTCTGTTCAAACAATTATATGCATAGAAACACCACGGAAATGTCTTTTCATTATGTAGTTCAGCTATTAGATAGATTCTCTACTCCAGAGATGACGTGTTTTATTGCAAAATGTGTGTTTCTACCCCAGAACAAA
Organism: Brachyrhaphis roseni; assembly: GCA_903066815.1. Taxonomy (NCBI): domain Eukaryota; kingdom Metazoa; phylum Chordata; class Actinopteri; order Cyprinodontiformes; family Poeciliidae; genus Brachyrhaphis; species Brachyrhaphis roseni. The sequence goes on from CAEFZY010028254.1 coordinate 16,023, forward strand.
AGACCATTGACTTAAATCTGTAAGACATTGTCATTATCAATAGTAAAACAAGCCTTGTACCAAAGATTCAAAGATAAACCCGCTAAGAGAAGAAGAAAACAATCTGTACTCAGTTACACCCATTCTGTCAAGAGAAATGGGACAAAATTTAAGGAAGTTGTTGAGAGAATCTTGTAGAGGAATAACGAGAACATATTGTTACATAGTATAAAAAAGGCAATTCTACCAAATAGAACATTAGTGTATGTGAGCTTCTGACTGAAATTTTTCTACCAATCAGCAAGCATAACTAATGTAAAACATGAAACAGCAATCTATAAATATCTAGTTTAATTAAACTGACTGCTCATCATGCTGAATCTGATACTTTTATTTTACCAGAAAGTCACATTCAGATTGAAAATGTATTTAACAAAAGTTTAAAAGTGCATAATGTATGAGTCTTCCAATGTTTTTCACACATCAACATATGAACAGTAAAAGTAACTTAAACAATAAAAAATGAAATAAAAATCCATAGCAGTTGGAACAGATATATATTCTTACTACGTCTTATTTTTTTATAATGTAGTTGAATTTATTAGCCGGAAAGACATATCAGTGATTCTTGAGAAGTGGGACAAAACTATTATAATGTATTGAGTTTTGCTCCAGGACAAGGGATTTTAAAGACACCATTAACAAAGTTTAAAATAAAAAATATTCAGCAAACACCAGGAAAATATACATTGTTGTGCTCACATGGCCCAGGTTAGTTTAGTCAGATATTTGAAAAAAATATATTTGTGTATATTTTATTCAAATTTTGTGCTTTAACCAAAGGACCTGCCCTGCGACAGACTGGCGACCTGTCCAGGGTGAACCCCGCCTCTCGCCCGGAACGTAGCTGGAGATAGGCACCAGCACCTCCTGACCCCATTAGGGACAAGGGTGAACAGAAAATGGATGGATGGATGGAACCAAAGGACCTATTTTGTCCCTCTTCTCAAGATATTGAATGCTTCCACAAATCAGTCAATTTTACTCCTGTTGCTAAAGATAGAAAATGTATTCAACATTTCTTATCTTTTAGTGTAAGCTGTGAGCAGCAGAGCCTTTATTTAAAACCAGAGCTGATGTTCACTGTTAGGACATTAATCTTTTCCTTATCTATATTAACTTTCTGTAGCCAAATGACTAGAAGGAAACTGAAAAGTGAAAACTTTGCCCTCCCTGAGAGGTTGAGATGTCAAAACATTTTCCAGCAGAAAAAAATATTCACTAATGCTGTTTTTGACCCACAAGTCCGTTGTGGACTTGTGGGGAGGACAGAACTTTGTTCTTATCTGCTGAAACAACAAAAACGACTTTATCAAGGAGTGCAGGACACAGGAAATTCACACAAATGGAGGTCATGGTTTTTATTTTTTTGTTCATGTCAGCTTTTTGTCTTTGTCTGAGGGAGCTAATTGGAGATAATAAGAGCGATAGAATTGGATAGGAGTGGATTTCTTGGGGACAACACTGGTTTCCCGTTAGATCAATGCAAAAGGAAAAAACTAAAAAGAAGGTAAAATTTGACAGATTTGAGGATATGCAAAGATGAAAGTAATCTGGTTCCATATGCAACTAATTCAGCAAATCACAGCATTAGTCATGGGTGAGATACAGCTCTGAAGAGTCTGTCCATATCAGTCACAGATGGGATATGTGAGGATGGTGTGAGAACTTGGGTCATAGTTCACAGTGCATTCTCGGTTTAAGTGAAATCCGTCTTGCAGAACGCTGACGGGAGCACATTTTTCTAATACGGCCAGAATCCACAAGATTGTATTTGAACGATTTTAATCTGAAAAGGGCAGAAATCCAATATCAGTGGCAGCTCACTGCGAGGGATGAGTGAGAGGAGTTATGGCGTCTTTGGGCATATAAGATTTGTGGAAAGCAGGAAACGACTTGCTGTGATCCTCCGGTGGCAGATTGCCAGCTGAAAGCATGTTTTCTCACTGACTGATTCGCCTGCCCGCGTGGACTGGAGGTGCTTCTGGAACAATCAATAACACCCCTGTGTACCTATGAAGTCCCAGGGATAGTCTGAGGATGATACCAAATGATCTCCTTCTAAACGCTCATCAAAACCCAGAGGGCGGTGATGAATCTGCCCACCTTAGATTATAAAATGAAAAAACATTCAGTGAGGTTTAAATCACTTCGGAGATGACTGTGGGCCAATATCCCTGTTGAAGAGGCATATGCCAGGAGTCTGATGGTATAACCTTGAGGAAAATACCACAGTTTCACTGTATTATGGTATTTAAATAAAAATGTGAAACTAAAAGGTATGACATGTTTGACAAGGCTTTTATTTTAGCCTTGTCAGAGTGGCCATCATGCATCACTGCCTATACTTATTTTTTTCGAAACAAAGTACTCCACTGTCCTGAAGAAATGCTTTAACTGCAGTAAATATTTATATAGACACAAACATGTGTCTGTTTTAACATTGTAGTACGTTTCTCTTGATTGTGGAATGCTAATTTGCAAAACATGACAAAAAAATCCCAAAGGAAACTGGAGCTAATATCTGAGTCAGAGTTTGATACCAGTGACAGTGTACATCGGTGTGTAAAATAAATGAAGGACTGGTTTATTCTGGAGTTAGTGATTGTTGAGCTGAGGTTGTTGAGGGTGATATGGATGCAAAAGTATCTGAAGATATTGATGAAACTCAGGAATGGTCACCTGAAAAAGCTCATAGACAGAAGCAGGCAAAAATAACAACCCTAAAAACTTTAAAACAATCAGTTTCTTAGTATCAGAGCCAAGTTTTTGTGTTTGCTAGTTGCACAGACATATTGTTAGGATTAAATGTTGTAAACATTTCAGTTCCACTCATGAGCAGATTCTTCTGAACACATTTATGCACAATACTGACCTTAGTCTCATGTCACACTAAGCTTTTTTGACATCTCATTTTTTTTTAAATTATAGGGAAGTTATGGTATAAAATTCTGGTAGTGTTGAAATTGTAACTTTTTTAAATCTCGGAAAAGAAAGCTTTCATCTCAATACATTTTTATAATCTCTTATTCAGCTTCCACAAGAAGGCTCAAAGGTATTCTTCAAAACAGAGACTAGAGCTGTTGTTGATCATAAATCCTAAAATGTTCTTTGCCCCTTGAAGCTGCTCTCGAGGGAAGAAACAGGTAGAGGATGGAGCAGGGAGCAGCACAAGGAAAATGGCATTAATGGACAAATGAAATAGAGGCAAGGGGGGATGGTGTATGCAGCCCTGTGTTTTGTCGGAGTTCTGGGAGGCTAGCTAATAATGATAAAGAGTCCGAGCTGCTCCATTTGTGGTTCGAGGAGGGAACCTGCATATGGACACCATCATAACTCAGGCCTTTCATCCGTTCAGATGAAAAATCTACCCTGTCATCAGCACTCAGAGATGATCTGACTACATGGACACACTCAGACACACATGCACTCCTTTTATTGTACGCAGGCACATGGAATCAGCACAAGGCTGCCTCGAAAGCCTTGTATTCCCAATAGATGGATAGGCTCTCCATCACCTTTGTTGCCCCTGGTTACAACACCATTACTTGTCCTGTGTATTCATCTCATCTCGCTTTGAATGTTAGGACAGCTTTTGTAAGGACTGTAAATAGAACTGAACATATAACAAAATTTGACATCAAGCTGAAGAATACAGAATGAAGACAGGACATTCTAAAAAATAAATCTAAACTGTTGCATTTCGTACTTTGGAAACCAGTGTTTACTAATAACATTCGGTGTCCTGGGAAAATAGATCATTGCAGTAAATTAATGGATAAATTAAACCAACAAAACGGTAACTTAAATATTTCATCTCTTAATACGTGGATAAAACAGAACTTATTTGGGTGGAGAAAAGTCAGCAGGCATTAAACAGAAGCCTTAAAAGTCTAAACTGGTCTTGCACAGAAAGCAGCAGGTGACTGTTGATTGTGAATTAGCAGCAACACAGAGCCCATCAGGACCTTTTGAAAGCTGTCAAATGTTATTAATCTAGGAATAGTTTCCACAATGCCCAGCACTTTTACAAAACAGCATGGATTTTCCACCAGGGACCATCATGAGTTTTTAAGAAAGAATTGGTACTACAGACTTCCGAAAGCTGACTTCTATCTGGCTGCTTTGCACCAAACATTAACAGAGCACTGTCCCTTTAAACTTTTTAAAATGTTGTCTCATTGCAACTACAAACTTGTATTTATCTCTGGAGATGTCATGTAATTGACTAACTCAATGAACCACGTTATTGTGAGGTGTAAGAAAATGATATATGCTTTACAAACATGTTTACCAATTAAACTCTGAAAAGAGTGGCATGCTTTCATATTTACCCCATTTTATTCTTATACAGCTAAATACAATTAGTGCCACCAACTGCGTTCACAGGTTATCTGTTTACTAGTAATATGGAGAAACTCTGGAGGAGCTGCAGAGATCCACAGCTTCAGTGGAAACATATTTTGTTAAGATTACTATTAGTTGTAAATTGATTTTGAGCATAAACATGGTGTTTATTGCAGAGAGGCAAGAAAAAAGGATGACAAACATGCAAAGGAAGGTTCTCTGGTTGAAACAGACCAAAACTAAACGCCATGGCCCACAAAAGTAGGATCATGTGTACATTCAAAACATTATATGTGGCAGAAAACTAATATCTAACACCTTGAACATGAACAAACACCATAATCAAACCAAATTAACACATTAGAAAGACTTTTTAGCCAAACAACTTAAAAATACATAATTAAAAGTAAACTTTCAAAAGTATGTCATCATATTCATGTTTGCTAATAGTAAATATCATTATGGCTGTTTTATGCATCGTGCAAAAAATATCTTAAATTTGTCACATGCCTAATGTGTTACTATATTAAGAATTCAAGTCTGAGAGGATCTGAAATAATTCATTTAGAAAAGAATCAACAGTAAGCTGAGACCAGGACCAGCTAATTGGAATTTTAAAAGTCTCTTATTTGAAAATTAAATTGAAAACAGTTTTTTGGGGGTTAATCCAATAAAAGACCGTAAAATAAGTCATGGCGCACTTGTTGACAGCACTGTTGTAGGCAGGCAAGAGAGAAAACTCTCTAATCAAGTTGACTGCCAACATAGTAGTAATAACTCTGCCTGCCAAAAAAACAAAGAGCTATGAAAAACCAACAAATCAAAAGAAAACCGGGGGCTACTGAGGCCAAGGTTCCTCTAATGCTGTTATGATTTACAACATACAGCTGATTATCATTAACTTCTGCATAAAAACATATGTACATAGTGTATATGTTCTTTGTTGATTAAACATTTGACACAACAATAAATGCAAACATTTTACCACAGAGATGGGGTGAGTATGCTTCCATTTCATCCTCACATGATTGCTCTGAGATCAGGACTCTGTGGGGGTGAAAACATATTTTTTCAGAAATCTTTTCCTTGATTGTGAAATTCTGTTTATTTTTTTCTTGATAATTATAATTTTTCACATTTAAAATGCATCACTGACTTACTCAAGTTTTATTTGTTATCTACTTATATTTAATTTGTTACGGGGTTTTTTTATTCATATTTTTCTTCTGTTGCAGAACAGTTTTTCTCATTTATTTTGTGAGTGGATGTTTAGTTGTACTTTGATTCTGTTTGAAGCGCTCAATTGAGCAATAAAACTTTATTATTTACAATTACATATTATTGTGTGGTAGCCTAAAAAAAAAAAAAAAACTTCCCCACGGATTAACAAAGGAGCACATGCAATTTGAGTGTATGAACAAGAGTGCGATGATGACTATAAGAGTCCTTGGGCTTTCAATCACTCCCTTTTCAACTTAAGAATGACAAGACAAAGAGAAATTTCTAACAGTCCCCTTATGAAGTCTTTGAGAAAATTATGATACTTTAACTACTGTGGCATAAAACCAAAAATTAAAAAATGATATCTCCTCACCGTTACACTCATGTACGAAGTAATGGTGTAAGAAAACTAGTCCAATTATTGCATAATACGCCATTATCTAATGCAACTCAGTCCCCCTTCTCAACTTAGTCGTAATCGCTTTCTTTGTCACTGCCTGTGACCTTCTCACCCCCATGTAGGAGACATAAGAAATGAGTCTGTTATTTTCTACCAAGGATTGTGAAATGCAAGGAAAGAGCAGAAGGTGTGCAACAGCAGAGGGGATAGAAGTGGAGTGGAGGTTACAGATAATGCCTCTCTGATCTTCTTGTACACAGACGCAAACATTTATGACAAGCCATGCATTTTCATTAAGGGTGAAGTTAATGTTTTTGAAAGTTGTTTTGCTAATTATTCATATCGCTCATATCGAGTAGTTGCAGATACACAGTGATATACTTCAACTAATTATTTTTGCTACTTTGGATGATTCTGGCTTACAGCTAATGAAAAGGATATTAATAAAGGAGTGTCAGCCCACTGCAAAGTATGTCCATGTACTTTATAGTACTCTCAATACTTGGTCAGAGCTTCACACAGCTGCTTTTGTAGCATCCTTCAAATCAGAATTGTTGGGTTTGGTGTCTCATCTTCCTCTGGAAAATATTCCACAGATTCCAGGCAGTGGCAAGCACAGTCTTTCTTTTCCTCAGCTGAGATATGACACATTCATTGTTGTTTCTGGTTCAGAAGGAAACTGACAATTAGATGTAACCTATGTCCGGTATAATGTGTGTGAATACTTTTGAAGCACTGATTCAAGCTGCATGTTGTCCTCTACGGGTTTCTACCATACTTGTGAATGGTCTTACTTCACAAAGTTTTTGCCTGTTCATTTTTGCATTTTTTTTTTCCTTCCACATAATTTTTTATTGATATGATTAGATATGGGACTTTGTGAACAGCCAGTTTCTTTAGTGATGACAGCTTGTGGCTTGCTGTTCCTCTGGATGTTGTCAGTGGCTGAAGAACTGTAAAGTTGTCCATGATTATGTTGATCATCGCATGGTCATGATACCAAATTTATGTATTGTCATTTTCTATTGGTTTTCTGAGAAACTGAATTCCTGGTTTTTATTGGCTAAGCCATGATCATCAAAATTACAGATATAAAAATCTATGTGAGTTTTACTTTTTTATTTGATTAATATGTACTTCTTAATGATATCCTTATTGGACATTAGCCTGTAAATATTCTATCGCTATAAAAATTGCCATAATTCGTTGATAGTTGGATTTGGGTTCTGTTCAGCTCCTGCTCAAAAGTAAAGAAAAACATTTCCACAGGCTGCACAAAAGCGCAAATGGAAATGTGTGATGAAGATGGCATAAAGTTTTGGAGAAGAAACACTGTGTGTATTGGCTTTAACGTTCTTGGAAACAGTTCTCTGTTTGCTCAGAGTTCTGGACCTACATTCTAACTTGGTTTGTTCGGTGTAATCCACATGAGTAATCCTGGTAAATAAAGGACAAGGCCAGCGGGCTGTTTCTTTTGTTAGCTGACAGGATTGGCTTACCCAGAATGCAGTAGTACTGGACACAGCACTGCTTTATATTCAGTTAAACTGGTTTCTTCCATTACCCAAGAATGGAAATAAGGATTAGAACCCCATAATTAAGGCCATCTGACCATCATGCTGATGTTACTGTACAGGCATTCTAATATGATGATGTTAATATTATATTCTCACATGACAGCATGCAACTCTCAGTAAGGCTTGAACATTTTAAACTGGAACTGATTGAAAAGTTTGACATTAGCTTAAATAGCGTGGTTTAAAATGATATTTTGTCATCAAATCTTAGTAGATTGGTGAGTCATTTGAGCATTGAGTGGGGTACCATAAATATGATGCACATACTGGATACACACCGATTACAGTTCTCTGGCTGACTTTTCTCTTTGTAAATGTTTACCTTAAGTTTTCAAAAAGGCAGACATTTTCTAATCCAGCATATCCCATGGCGGACAAACAGAAATTAAAAGATCAAACGGATAAAACAAAAGATCTTTGCTGTATTCTGGTTAGCCTTTTTGCTATCTGCTGATCAAGCCTCGCTCTGCTACAGCCTTGAATGAATTACAGACATGTCCAGAAATCCGTTCTTTTATAAATAGCTTCTTACGCCTTTTATACTTCTTCTAATTTTAGTTTTTATGTATCAGTTTATGCTTAAATAACTTTCTTGGAGTCTTCTTCCATATGGAGACTCAGGCTACATTCTCACCAGTCTGTTTTAATATACTCTAGTTGAACTGTTGCTTGTTTGCACACAAAGACTGGTTCATTTTGGGAGGTGGGGATGCACAATCGAATTCTGATGCAGACCAAAAAAGCAAACTCTGTTCCACCTAAAAATCCTTGGTGTTGTATTGTTTGAAGTGAATGATAAGCGGACCAGAAACCGTTCTGTAGTGCAGGGAATTCAGGGTAAATACAACTAAAACAAAGTCTAGTGCTTGTGATCTTTTATCAAAGACAAAAGAGAAATCTTATAACGACTAAAATCTTATTTCACTTCATTTTTTTCTTGCATGTTGTGAAGAAGGAAGTTGCGCTCAGTGTTATTTTCTTTTGAGGTTTTCATCTCGTTGTCTTCAGTTGTTCAGAGAGTCCATACATGCACCAGGAGAGCTAGCAGGAGTTATACCTGTTTTTGCATAACTTAATTAATTTGCATGGCACATTTGTTTGCTACTGTATGTGCTATATTATTCACAGTGTATTAAATTTAGAATCTATTTGGCATCAAAAACATCATTTAATGTTATTTTATAACTGCAACTTAAATAAATGCAGGCAGTAAGATGTTAATACTGCGCTAACAATGCTAAGCTAATTGTTGGACAAGTTCAATTCAAAATTTGTTCAATTTAAAATTTGTCCAAGTCAGAAAATTCAACCTCAATGCTGTCCTGGCTATTTTGAAAATAAGTCCAGGTTTATCAAACATGAAACTTATGAACTTCATAAGGAAGTAATAAAAGTGAAATCCATTTTATTTTGTGTCACTTATGGAATCACAGATTAAAAAGCAGAAAATTGTAGATGGATTTTATTTTTGCAAAACTATGCCCCCTTTTTTTGTTTTTTCAATAATTTTTCCAGGCTTAAAATCCTTTAAGAATGTGTGTTTATTTACTTGAATAATGCCCAGGTATGTGCAAGAAAAATGACATCTAGATCCAAACATCAGAGCTCTTGTACTTTTCAAAGGCTGAACCGATGCTGATATCTTCATTTCAATTGATTTATGGTCATCTACAACCAGTTACGTTAGTCTAGTCCTATGATATATGATGAGGAATTTGAACAGGGTGTGTAATATTGAAAATTGACTAGACTGTCAATGATGATCCTGTCTTGCTGAGTATATGGCTTGCACAATCTTGGAGCCATGTCTCTTAAATCATGCATAAACAGTACAGAATCAAATACTGATTGTCAATTTCTGAATGTTGCAGGCTCCAACTTTAATTTTTAATTCTTATCATGCAGATCTTGTTTTGTGTCTAGGATTTTAGCATGTGTTTTCTGCATGAAATTTCAGTTGCAATAAAGCTTGGCTAGGGCTGCGATTGAAACAATCCTCTGCCTAAGCTGCACTGAGCCCACCTGTTTGTTCTCCCGTAATTGGATTCTGCTTCATTCCATTTGCCTTAATTCTAATGCATAATGCAGTGGACCGAAGGAAGCAGCCGCTACTAATCAGTGGACAAGGCACGGAGGAGTAGCCAGACCACCCCCCCATACACATCCAACTTTCATTTCGGGACATCTTATCATGCCATTTGTCCTTCAAAACAACCACTCATCCATGCTATGGCCAGAAATTCAAAGGCTGTGGAGCCTCAAGGTAGCGTGAACAGCAGGTGCTGAAATTTATGCCTAAAAGAACCATAATTTGTAGTGTAAAATAAAACAAAATATAGGAACAGCATTCCAAGTAATTGTGCAAGCTTTAGTGTTTTGAGCATTTACTCATCTGCTATAAAATTTAGGAGCAGAGGCACCATCTCACTATGTGTATGGGAGCAGTAGTTGAAAAACAAAACTTTACTATAGTCAAACAAATAATTACTGAAACTAAAATATTTGTTAATATCACCTCAAAAAAGCCAAAAGCTAGCAAAATGTTTACTCATGTTTATTAATATACACTGTCCCTTAGCAAATAAATGCAAATTCCAAATTATTATGTCCCGAAAATTGACTGACTTCAGTCATCAGCAGATTTCTTATGGATCTTTGGAAAAACAAAAAATGCTTCAAAAACTAAGAATACTTTTTCATAGGTAAGAAAGATCTATGATTAGGGTGAAATTCTAGACACATGGGCAGATGCTCTGGTCACTTAGCTCTGTGTGTTTCTCTTATGTTGGAGTTAGAGTGTCATAGCTAAATCTATAAACATCACAACAGCTTCAGCAATTTGCTGGCTAGGGGAGGGACTCCCACATGCTCTCTGCCTATTGTCATCACACCCATACTTCTTTCATGATCAGCAGCCTTTGCTAAGTGGCTGGTGTCGATGGCTGTGACTCAACTCAGCCCACAATGATGATGAAGATACAACATGTGGAGACGAGGCCTCTGTGTGTGTGCGTGCGTGTACATGTGTCTGTTAGGCACTTTATGGGCACTCACTGAAAAAATAAAAGAGTAAAGAAGTGGAGCATTACAAAAAGAGACGTAAATTGCGTAGGTGCCGGGGTGTGCGACTCATTGGGTGAGCGACGGTCGCCAAGGTTCATTAGCGTGTCATCAGCAGCCTCTACATGAAATAATATGGATCACTTTCCCTCTGTCCCTTCTGTCGCCCCTGGCCTCCCTTCTTGCATCTTTTGAAGACAAACAGAGGCATGACAAGCAGCATCTGTTCTCAGGTGACATCTCTTGTACAGTTGCATGTCAGGAAGGGAAAGATAACAACTGATGAAGTGAAAAAATTAAATGACAACATGGGGCAGAGAGGGAGCCGAGTTGCATGAGTGACATTTCATGAAATATAGATAGTTGGATGCACAATCTGGTCTTGCTAAAACTGAGGAACACGTCTGACCTTTTCCATATTTGCTAATCAATAATTTTCTCATTGCAAACATTAAATGGTTACGGAGAACTTTTTTTTTTTTTTTCAGAAAGTCTTGCCTCAAATCTAAGGGTTAAATAATCGATTCAAAGGAAAATATCAAACATTTTGTTGGTAAAATGAAAAAGCATTAGACATGTATCACAAACAAAAGTTGATGGTCATTTTTAGCTCAGTGTATTCTCAGTTTCTCAGTATACTCTGCTTGTCAAAGAATTTTTGACAAGTAGAGCATTTTTCTCTGAAATACTATGGCATATCGCAAGTGGCCATTGCAAAAGCATTATTTGTTAGTGTTGGCATTCTTTTAACAAAATTTGCAAATCGAATAAACACCTGCTGATGCTAAATTGGATCAGCTTAAAAGACAAACTGCTGTGAGGTATCTTTAATATGATGCAAATGTCCTTCAGCATGCTGATTTAACATAGTTTAAAATCTAAATAGTTTCGACATCCAGAGTTTGTATTCCTTTTTAAAATTATATATATTATATAGAAAGAGACACTTGTGTGTGGGCACTTCAAAGCATGACTATAGTATGTGGTAATAAATATGTCTTTAATGACATATGACGAAGAAAAACTGTTATCTGCTTTGAACAGTTCCTTGCTAAACTATTAACAGCTCTCTCAACTTTTTTACATCTTGTCATGTATCAATGTAACAGGGATTTTATGTAAACAACAGCACAATGTAATACATAATTGTAAAGCTGAAGGTAGATTTTCAAATTTACTCATAAATAACAATGTGAATGGTTTAATTCATCTGTAAAGAGTATGACACAACCCCAAACCTACCAAAGTAAAGTATTAATCAGAGAAGCAGCTAAGACGTCCATGGTGAATCTGGGGGAGCAGCAGAGGCTGGAAGTTGGAGCTGGCAGATAAAATTAATTCATCACAACAGCTGAAAAAGTCTACACTTTTCACAGCTTGATATGAGATCTTGAACCCAAACGCAGCAGCCTATAATTTCAAGATGGTGTACACTTCTGCAGTCATCCCCCATGTTTAACACTGACATATGTTTGACCCCTGTCCTGGTCTGCAGGAGACAGCACCTGCTGCCCCACCACAACACTATTAGTGGTCAACCACTCATACCCCCACATCTGTAACACTTGAGATATTTTTTGTGGATTTGACATGGCCCCCATGGTAACTAACGTTCTGGAGATTCACACCCCATGGACCTGGCAGGAAGGGTTCTATTTCCTGACATCAACCACAAACCATCCACACATGCACCACACACAGTTTATCCTTCCTCACTCTGGGTAGCGTGAAACCATGTTGAGGTTCTCATGGAGGGAAATACATCGTTG
>CAEFZY010028256.1:0-53487 GCA_903066815.1 Brachyrhaphis roseni
TATATATATATATATATATATATATATATATATTATTAAAAGCTAAAAGAGATCAAGTATTTGTTTAATTCCCATAGTTAAAAAATATATATTATTTTGATGGGCTAATTTATAGTTTTACAAACTACTTGTAATTTTGAGAGAAAAGTTAGAGGGGGGGAAAAAAAAGAAATTCTCTTTATTAGACATTCTTGCTTTGGCTTCTGCAGCGACTTCGGAGACCACTGGACTACACTACTACAGTGTGTGAATATTTGAATTCACATGCTGAGTGAATGGGTGAATGATGTTTAGGACAGGTCACAGTATCATCTGTATGACATCTTCAGAAACATTTCTGTTACCAATGTTTTGAAGAACAGTCTTACAACAAGAATTGCAGATCCCCCAAATCACACTAAACTGGACTGATCAATGAATAACAAGTGTACTTTGGGTGTTTGGGAATTGCATCACATCGTCCAGTCAATGAGTGCAAAGAGTGAAGCAGTGTCTTTTCAGCATGACGTCCGTTTTCTTTTTTTTTATTTAGCTAAAACATCATCTGCTTGAGGTTGCTTCGCACATTTTAAACATATCAACATTTCACAAGAAAAAATCAGTCTTGGATAGAATTTTGGCGTAGTGAAAATTTAGGTTTTAGTTTTAGTGCGGTCAATAACGAATTACCGTAATTTCTGGACTATAGAGCCACCCGATGATAAGCCGCACCCAGTACATTTTAAAGGAAAAACCATTTTGTACATACATAAGCCGCACCTGTCTATAAGCCACATACAGACGGTACACAGAAAGAGTTTTCAAAGTTTTAGTAATATACCTTAGCTTTTCTTTCCAAACAGTGCCTGTGACGTGGCAGTAACACAGCAGCAATACGGTAGTAACACAGCACTAACAGGGCTGGTTAAAAAATACCGATAAAAGTCACTGAGAGCCGTCTTCATCTTCCTCCTGCGCACTGAGACGTGTTAAGTTACATTAAACTTGCATCTTCCTCTACACATATATTCCCCCTGTCTCACTCTTACCTTTTCTGCTGGAGCGCCCCTGGCGGCCATTAGAAAAAATGCATAAATAAGCTGCATCATTGTTTAAACCGCAGGGTTGAAAGCGTGAGACAAAAGCCGCGGTTTATAGTCTGGAAATTACGGTACATTTTAATCATTCCATACGGCAACACTTTAGAATACCAAAGAAAAGGACAACATTTTTTCTGCATTATTTTGACTAAATCTCCTCATTTGCAGTGATTCATTGATGTAATTTATTGAGATTTGTGTTTGACTGGCATACCGGAGATGCCATTTACGTGGTTTGCTCTGTCATGTACTTTTGAAAAATCCTTCCATTCAGCAAGCTATTTTGACAAAGAAGCAACCAGATGGTTTTGTGCAACAAACCATCTGGTGTGTCAAGTTAGTGAATCCTGCCTCCGAGACGCCACTGGCTTTGACTAAATGTTGGTATTTGATGACCTTGTCATGAAGAGAAATTAAATAATTATCATATGGTCTCAGTTTGAGCTTTTGTGTGTGTGTGCATAAATATGCCTGAAAGTTGAATTGAAGCCAAGAGCTAGACATACTACATGTAAAGCCTTTTCTATTCAGCTTAGTTTAACGCGTGTCATTCTTGTTGGTACAATATTTTGCATCAAGCTTTTCTTAATCATAACTTATACCTTTAACTTTCAGTATATTTTTGTTATTGTCTTGATGTTATTTCCACTTTGTCTTCTTATTGTGTGTTATTCCTTTAGAGGATCTTTTGATTTTGTCTGTCAACTACAGGTAATTAATCTATTGGCTTATTGTTTTCATTGTGTTGAGTCAGTCCAGTCTTTTCTACAATAAATGTAGCTGTCCTGTTTCAATGTAATATTATAAAATGTTTTTACTACACTCTTAAGTCTCACTATATGTGCATTTTTTAAAAACTTTTTTTTTAATCAAGAGATGCAACTTCGGTTCCCCTAAATAGATCTTTCTTTGATTTGGAGGTGAAAATCTGTTCTTGGGATCCATTTTTGGTTTAGTTCCAGACAGATTGCCGCTAATGACTGCCGCTGGTTCCAGACGCAGTCATCCAGGATGATTAGGACTCTGACCTTTATCCCAGCCACATAATTCAGAGCTTAGAGATCTTTATCTCTCTATATATTCAGACAAAGAGTGACAGAGAGGGGAATATCTGGACTTATGAAACAGGAAAGGAGGGTGGGAAAATCACAGAAACAAGGTAAAGAGGGGAGTGTGAGGAGAGAACTAAAAAAGAAGAAGGGAGTGTACCCACAGATGAAGGGAAAAAGATCACACTGAGCTACTCACCCCGAAGGCACTGACATTAGAGACAGACATCATGGAGAGGGAAGGCAATGAAAGATGAGGATGGAGGGGGGTGAAAGTGAAATAAAGAGGAGTGAAATGTAGCCTATGACGTTCTTTAAAAACACCTGACATTTACCTGGATTTCAGATTTTTAAGTGTAGACAGTTGAGTCCGAGAAAGGCCACCAGTCTCCGCTCTGTGCAGCAGGAATGTCGCCTTTCTACTGGGTTCACTGCATTTCCATTCAGAATAGAAAACAGCCTTCACAATCACAAAGATCAAGCATTGAGCAGAATGGGGGAAAAAAAAACTAAAAGAAAGAAAACCTCACAGACCTTGTTCGTCAGACCCAGGGGAATCAATGCCTCATCCTAACAATAGCTGCCAATATAAATTGTGTGGCTTACATCAGGTGGAGATCAAAAGGGATTTTTCTTCATGCAGGCTCCTAACAATATTAAGATACTGATGAAAATCTTTCTTAATTAAGTTTAGAATCACTCTGGGTTCGGTAATATGACTTGACACCACCTGAGAAAAATGAATCACATTGAAGGTGCTCTATCAAAGGACGTTTGAAACCCTGAAACTGGAAAAACTGTCAGGCCGAGGAAATCAACTTAAGAACAGACTGGGGAAACAATTACTCTGGAAAGGGGCAGACCTACACTGAACCAGCCAGAAAGCTTAGCACTAGTGATGTTTAAGGTAATGTGTTTTTAAGGTTGTAAGTTCATCAATCTCTTTCACAAAGAAAATAGGATATGATAAACAACATGTTTTTAGCAAATTAGGTTTTTTTTTCTTTTCAATTTGCTTCAACTGGTACTGAAAATGCCTGATACAATTTTAGGTACTTTGACCTTATGTCAGTCAACCCAATTTAGATATGATACAGCAAGAACATGTGAAGAGGGTATAAGAACATCTACTACAAGTCTCTGTTTGAATCGCTCAATGCAGTCCATGGAGGCCTCACCTAAGGGATCTGCCGCCAGCAACTTGTTGCCAGATGTCACAACAAAACTTCTCAAGTTTAGTGGAGTCCATATCTTGATGAGTCAAGGCTGGTTTTGCAACCAAAACTTTATTAGCCACGGGGGCTCAAATTATGCCTAGTTAAGGTTCGGTCATTATCAACTTAAGGGCCAACCACCTGATGAGCCCCAGTGACACTAAACCTCAAATTTAAACAACTATTTATAGCAAACAGACATCGTCCATCTCCCAGTTAACCACCTGTGTAAAGCTGCTAAATCAGTACAATGAACTGATCTGTGGGGGTGAAAAGTCCAACCTTGACCTGCTGGGAAAATGTCATTTTGGAGTGTGTGTGTCTGTGTATAAGCACAAACTAAACAAATGCTTATTCCAGATTTCCCTTATTATGATGGGAGCAACACTGGAAAGGAAAAAGTAACTAAGTGTTGAGATCCAGCTTCGCCTGTTTTGTAAAGGTTTCATAAAGTAAGGCTGTTTAATGTCGGCAGTAAATAATCTTACATCGAAAAGTATAGTTAGAAATAGTTACAGTCTGGCGTCTTTGTCACACATGGTCTGATCTGGACGCTTTTCTCCTTTCCAGTCAACTTTTCACGAGAACAATTCAATAAAATAATCATAAAATCTGCACCAAAGTTCTAAGGACCAGCTGTTCCTCGCATTATCAAAACAGTGAAATGCAAAATTGAATGCAGTTCATGCCCTTTGTGCCAGTGAGACTTCCATGAAGAGACATATGGTTAGACTAATTGTGCATTACCCACAAGGGAAATATGATATTTCCCTTCATACATTTGCATGTTGTCAGACAAAAACAGGAGAAAAAAGGGATGAATATGCATCATAGAGATGCATACCAGATGTAGAGTAATGTGGTATTATTAAGATACTTTGAATCTAACTTTCAGCAGGAATGCGAAACCTGAAACAGTAAGGCAAATACTCAAGTGACAAAGAAGGATGATTTTAGAGTTCCAACACCTGTAATGGGTTGAGATATTATCAAAATGCTTGTCAAACTGATACTATTACTTGTGAAGATCTGCCCCTAAGAAAAATAATTGATATAACATGCAGATGTTATATCAATTTGAGAAGTGAAAGCTGCAAAGCTGTACATAGAATGACTATTCACAGCTAAAGTCAGATATAGTTGAGGGGATAAGAAAGCCAAATTTTTATTATCTTTGCTCAGGTTACCTTTAGAAGTCAAGCCAATATTCCTTTGCCCATCTCAACACTCTTGAAAACTATTTTAATCTACTGTAACCACCATTGTTTCACAATTTCTTCTTTAGAAAATGCAGTTCCCACAATAAATGGAGTGTTTGGGTATAGTTATGATCATTAATGCTTAGTAAGACTTTCTCAGGCATTCAGAATTTTGTCCACTATTGTCAGACTGTTTGCAAAACCTGTTTAAATATTAAAAACCCCATAAACAGCTTGATTCCTTCGGTGTTGATCATATGTTATTTCAAATGACAAACTTGGGATTTGAAATATAAGACAACAGATTTCCTTTCAGAGAAAATGAGGAGCACAAGCTGTACTTGTGGGAGAGTCAGGTGCAGCAAACATGTGGCACTTTCTTCGCAATCAATTAATGAAAAACCAAGTCACTCCTGCTGCGTTCTAAATGCACATTTTGTCGATAACCTGAACATGCTGTGCAATGAGGATTCGTTCCTGTGATGATGCCTCGACTCCACCTCCATGCTGCTTGAATGTATAAATGTAAGATCTGTGCAACCAACTGTTCTCACTGATGAAAACGAACAAGACGCCACACAGAGGCTCTTAGGGATGTGGATCTATGAAGTGTTGGAGTTTCAGAATCAAACATTAATGAACTTGATGCCAAGAAACGAAGCCAAGTATCCTCATTAGATGTTATGGAATAATAGCAGAGAAAGTAATACCTAGTTCTATTTTAGTTTAGTGTGTCATTATGTTACTAGTTGTGATATGAAGGAAGCAATACTTTTAAGACTTTGCACCAGCTTCAACAAATTTACATTGTTGATTGAAACAGCTGCAAAGAAATAAGGTATGATATTTAGACGCTAAAATTTAGAAAAAATTCCTTATACACCTAATTTTTTCCAAGTACAGCATAAATAAAGGCAAATGATGATGATACTTCCAAGTAGTTGACGTTTATTTAAACTTTGACCCTTACAAAGTCAGTATCTGTACTAAAACCTGCATTCACAGAAGTACATCTACAACCAGTATTTAGACTCACAGTCACTGCAGCTTGGTAAGACGTGGTAAAAAGAGATTACGAAGAAGCACAATGTTCTTTTATATTAAGTGTTGTTCCTCTTCAACAGCAACATAGTCCGTATATACACTTGAGGCCAGTTCTGTGCTTGAGTTTGATGCTTCTGATCTAAGGCAAGGTCAGAGCTGGCCCAGGCGTTGTGTGGATTTTGATAACTATGGACTCCTGAAGTCCACCACCATCTCCTTGGTCTCTGTTGTGTTGAGTTGTAGGTGGTTGAGTCTGCACCACTTCACAAAGTTCTCCACCAGGTTCCTGTATTCCTCCTCCATCCCATCCCTGATACACAGGGATTTGGTTTGTTGTCTTTCTGACCGAAAGTTAAAAATAAAGTTAGTGAAGAAGTGTACAGAAGTTCCCATGCATAATAAAACATGTTTCAACTCTTATTTCCCCTATTATTTATCCCAAGCATTAGAAAGGATTCAAAAGGACATTAAATGGGACACATGGGACTACATAATTTCATAATCATAGGGAACTGCAACATCAGTGTTAAAGATCTGCTTTGATATGACTCAATCTTTTCTGTCCCTTGAGCATCTGAAGCCTGTTTTTCACACAAACAGCAAAACCACAGAGGAGATGAGTTTGCTAATTAGAAGACATTTTTGAAACAGCGGTGCCTTTCGAGAATTGAATACATCGCGTTTCAAAATATCATAAACTCATACTGGTTTTGCTTAAAGGAACATCTGTTGAAAATACAGCCCCTTGCCGTCCTCCTCAGTCTGCGATATATTAGCATAATTTATTCATAAGTAATGTGCATGATACTGGAGTATGTAAGAAGATTACAAGAACTTTACATTAATCCGTGGCTGGATTACACATCCTACTTTTTCTGTTGCATATTAATTGTAACTTACACCTGCATGGTCATTTGAACAAACAAGAAATTTGTCACAAAACAGCTCTTTTTTGTTTTGTTTTTTTAAGTACATCAGAACAGATCAGTAATGTAAGCATCTTGGTGAGCTTGTGTAAATACAGTACAACCTGAGCAGCAGGTTCACTGCTATTTGATGAAGTAAGCTTCAGAGGACAATCCAGAGGATAGAGGAGTCAAATGTCTGTGTTGACCTGTGTTTGTGTGGGATCTGTCTGTGGTCTCTAAGCTCTGGCACGCTGCCATGTATAGCAGCCCACACAATGAAATCCTAGGAATGTTTCATGTCCCCCTGTGGATATCACCATTTCAGTAATGTGTGGATTATACAACTCAAATCAATTCCTATTGACCAGCCAGGAGCAACAAAGTGAAGTCAGAACCAAAAGAAGAAATGTACCTAACATTAAAAAAATAAAAGATGCAGCCTCAAAAATGAAAAATAACTACCAAATAAATCTACTCATGGCCTCATTCGCAGCTTTAAAATTACCTTTCTCAAGAACTACTATCTCAGTAACTATTACTTCAACTATTGATCTATCACTTTGCTGAGGTTTAGGACAAACATGTCTCATCCTTCTTTATGGACTCTTGTTTCCACATCACAAATAATTAAATATAATTTGATTTAAAGACTCTGCCAAGAGCTGTCACAGATCACAGGTAGTTTAACTATGAAAAGGGAACTGAGAAATACTTGTGAATTCCTTTTACATTCTTTCTTAATCCGAATTTGAACAAATGATTATCTTATGCTCAAAACTGTTCTTTTACACAAATGTATTATTTTTTAACTCTGCTTTTAAAAATGTGACATCAAGCCAAAATGTATTAACTTGCGCAATGCAATATCCTGTAGTACTGAGCAGTGGAGCTGCTCACACGCATTAGTTTGTATCTACAACACATTCTAAAATTCAATTGTGTTTGCCTACAACAACGATAAGAAAGTATAATTACTCCAAATGACTGCGTTTCCATGTATTTGTCTTGAATCTAGTGACATGTGGTTTATTAACCTCTGACACATGATTGGTTAAAGCTGGCAGTGTGCTGGTAAATTATAACCAATCAGAGGCTGTTAGTCTCCACTGCAGCAACAAGCTGGGTGTCATGGTGAGATTTCACCTCTTTCCGCTCTGATTCCAAACGGTCCCCATTACTGATAATTTGGACTATTAGTTAGGAGCTGCCATCTGGGCTCTATAATTATCCTCTTATGCTTACCACCTTCTTACTATTTCATGGTTTCTCATAGACCACTTTTATCTCATTCTGTGATTTTTGGATTGAAAGATGTGAATCTGGGGACATAAAAGACCGGGAGTGCTAGTGATCGGAGGCAGTGGGTTGTGAAGAAATGTTGAAGTTTTTATGAAAGGAAGGAATTGATTTTCTTTTCTTACTTTACATTTTCTCCAATCTGACTGCTATGGCTGCATTTCAGAAAACATGCAATGAGGCTCTACTTCAAACATTTTGGCTGTGGAGTCTATTCTAAATATAACCAAAGCTGGTCCGTTCAGTCATCTTCTTGAGGCAGATGGACTTCCACAAAATCAAATGCACATAAAAAAGCACCACTTTCATAAATATCACGCAGCCTTTTAACTGAACTATCATTAAAACCAAATCACAAGCAGTAATGCAAGCAGTACAATCCTACCAGCTTAAATCATTAGCTGTGTAAAAAAACTAAAACATACTGATCTCAGCCATGCAAATTCATTCATTTATCAATTTATCCACACCTATTTGAAAGGTAAATATTTTTCAGACAGAACAATAGAAACCTTGAAACAAAGGTCTCGACAAACCTAAACCAAACAATTCGGTCATTAATGGGGAGAACTTGATTTCATGTTAAGAAGGTAATTCAGTTTTTCAGTCCAGATGTTTTGTGCAAAGGATACATCTAAAAGTTGCAGAAACACACTGGTCCTTGAGGACTGGAGTTTGACATCCTTCGTCTAATCGAGCTCCTTCATAATCCACAATAAATGGCTACAACACTCATTTCTTAAGTCAAGTGGAAAAGAGAACATTTAATTATTTGAACAAATCATCCCACAGTCACATGTTAATAAATCCCTGTATTTAAATCTGTATGTCATAAATAGTAATTAAAACATAATTCAAACACATATAAAATAGTAACTGGTCATTAAAATATATTGCAAATCCTAACTTAATATTTAATGCTTAATGCATTCTACAGCTCTTTATTGTAGCTGGTTTCTCCACAGGAAAAATAAATATCTCATGGAAACAATTCTTTGAGCCACAAGGAAGAACAGCATCAGTAGAGTATGGACACTAAGTTGGTCACTCAGACATTTTTGACCTTGCTTTCCCTCGAACTTTGCTCAAGTTGTTCGCTCAGCAGGTATCCTTCTGTTCATTTGGGATGCCCTTTTTTAGAGAGCAGAAGTTAAAAACCGCAGTCTGAGTTGTCTAGCAGTAAAAGACAAAAGGTTATTGTCTGATTTTTTTTTTACTTTAGGGAAAAAAAATGTGGTCCACCAACCAATGAAGATTGTGCTTTACTTGTATCACATACAGTTTAAAACCCTGACACAACAAGCACCCTGAAAAGTTTTCATTACATTTAATTGTCTGGTTTTTAGTTACAATTGAATGAGGAGGAAGGCAAAACAAGTAAATCGCTGCCTTGTCTATAGATAGAGCAGGGATTGAAAAAACAATAGATGTATATAAAAAAAAATGCGTGCAAAGACACAAACAGAAAGCAGTGATTCTTTGGGTCCATGAGCTGAATAGCTGTTATTTTCAATCATATGCACGATACTGACAGCTTGCCATTTCTACACAGTCAGTCCTAGTTTGACTGGTTCTGTCAGAATCAATGTGTTAGGTTTTAATTTGAGCTTTATGTTGCTGGCACCTGTCTCTCACATACACACAAAGGCAATGCAAAGCACTGATAAATTTCCCTGGTTGAATTATTGCAAGTGTCAATCATATTCACAATTATTTTGTGGATTTTTCATCTCGTCACTGAAGAGGATCAGTTTTGTGTGGGTGGATGAAGTAATAATCTTCCTATATCTTTTTTCTTTTTTGTCTTGTGTAAAAAAAAAATAAATATATATATATATATATTTACTTCCATGCATCAGTTATTATATTCTTCCTCCCAACATTTAAACCAAATTTAACACTGTCAGAGTCTGTCGTAGCAGAGCTGTACGAGGTTGAAGTTTTTTCTTATGGTGTAGCACACTTAGTATAAAATATATTTAGCCCCGTACACCCCGTATTAGTATTATATGTACAGTGCATCCAGAAAGTAGACAGCACTTCACTTTTTCCACATTTCTTAATGTTGCAGCCTTATTCCAAATTAATCTCTTTCCTCAAAAGTCTATACTTGCATACTAATTTTGGGGAAAGTGATGAAAAAATACAATTTGGAATAATGCACTGTATAACAACTTAAATCGGACATTACAATCACTGTCAGGAGTAAAATATTTTTAAATTTAGAATAATAAAAAGAACTTGGAAGCTTCATCTTCACATGAATAAAGGTAGAGTTAATTGGTAATTCCCAATTTTTTCAAGCACTAGCAAAATGTATTTGTAAAGATGTGAACTGGCAAGTCAGTCCACTCTCTGTACTTTACCACTATCAGTATTATTGTTTGTTAATACAAACATTTTCTCCCAGGAATGTAAATGATGGCTTGCGTCCTGGGCTGCCAGCCTTGGCCTACTAGTAATTGGCTGTGTCCGCTGATGCCAAGCATTGCTGGTAGAAGCGCATGTTTTCTAATGAATCACTGCCTTAGCATTTCCTACCACCAGACTGTCAATTATGCAACACCAGTTTATCTCAAAAAGATCAGTAGCTGGCTTGAGCAGTGATATTATCTCCAGAGAGTTTTTCAGTAGATTGAATTTTTGTCCCTTTTCTTTGCTGTGCTGCATTTTCCTTTTATTTTTCAGCGGAGAAATTTGAACTTGCCGTTCCAGGAAGCTTGAGTGACACTAACACACTTGTGTTTGCTCTTTATTTCCTCAACACTATTTCACAGCAAAAGAGAAGAGGTGAAGAGAGTGAAGAGCAGTAAAAAGACAGGACTGAGGATGGGTCAGCGACCTCTGCTGCAGAAGCACAAGGCAGGGAGGCATCAGAAAAAGACGAATGCCATGTTTAAGTGTCTTTGGTATCACTGCAGGGCAAACAGGACTCCAATACTTCCCTCAGTTGCCTTTTATTTCATACAGTGATACCATATTACAGACTGAGAAAAAATACCGGTCACTTGCTTGATTTTTTTTCTTTTTTTCTACCTTTTTCTAAACAATTACATCTTAGAGTCAAAATTATGTATTGGCTATGGGTATTAAGAAATTAGACAGCAAAGATTAGAAAATTGTAAAAAGCATGCTATAATTACCACAGTGATAGCCTGAGGTAGTATGGGGGTACGGTGCTTAGTAAAGGTGTTATTCTGCGGCTGTTTAATCAGTATTGGGGGGTTGGGAGCTTATATTAGCCCAGATAACTGGCAAACACAGCCATATCACTGGCTTCCAGCTAAAGGAGGTGTGACTCAATCATTGCCACTGGCTTGATTAACCTGCTGGAAGACATAGCTGCTTGTGTGTAACTGTGTCAGACATTTTGTTGCTGTTTGTGCACATTCAATGAATGTTCTACTCATGTTTTTACTTCTCCCATCAAACTGGACCTAAGCAGGAATTTTTAAATGTGTCAAAAAAGTTGACAGATGAGTACCAAAAGTCAAATGTGCAACACCTCGAAAGAATCAATGCCACCGTGAGTCAACTAGTGCAGCAATGACCCAATAACATTATGGGGTGAGCGGATTCACTCACCTCCACATGTGGCGAATGAAAGGGAAACTGGCAGATTTGCCAACTTTCTGATTTATTCACAACATAATAAGAGTATTGAGTCCTTCATTTGGATTCACTTACTCATATTTAGACCACATAAAGTGTTTTACAATATATCTTGCAAGATGGGAAACATTGCAGTAGCAGTTTACAGTGACCAGGGTCAGCGACAGAAAGCCATTAGCATCGAGGCAAGAATCAAAACACTGATTCTGTGTTTTTTCATGCTCATCTGTACAATATTAGCAGTAAATGTAAACAAGGTTATGTGCTTCCTTTGGGGCTCACAGTGAGGAATTTCCTCATTTTCCACAGTGCAGTGAGCCGGTTTTGACTTAGATGGTTTGATCATTTAAAGTGACACTGATGACGGCATTAGCCAGCTGCTACGAAGCCTGTCAGGCATACTGAGGGACTGCAAACGTAGAACAACCATGCATCAGGCTCTAAAGCTCAACTTTACCCTTTTGGTCGTTTCTGTCTTTAATTTTACTTTGCTCACTTTAAAAGGTCAGGGTTCAATAGAAGCAGCTCTGTGTTGCCAAAAGAAACACATGACATTATGTCCAGACGTTTCTATTTAAAGCCTCAAATAAAGCACATGCGTAATTTGAAAATGGCAGAAAAACATTTCTGATTTGGCCCCGAGCCTCTTCAAATAGCTGCCATTTGTTGAAAAAAAGATTTATATATTTGCAACAGAGGATCTACATGAAGCCTCTTCTCTGCATAGCATATCTCTGCTCCCTGAGTGGCAAAATGTAAACCAATGGTCCCACTGAGAGTTATTTAATCAGCAGTACAAGAAGTTAATGTTTCATTGTAAATTAAAGGCTGTTAATGTTGACAGAGACTCCTGCAACCTGCTTAAGATTATTCAGACTACAGACATTAAAAATAGAGCTTCTGCTGTCATCATAATTAAATAAGGATGAAAAAAAGACAGTTTTAAAATCACAAGATTCATACAGTTCTCAGATTAACATATTTTAATAAGATTTCAGAAGAAAGACCAGGTGATGCTATGCACTTTGCTCTTCCTTAAAAGAATAACAAAGTCAGTCGTTCCAGTCGTACAAAACACAGTTGTGTGGAAACTAAAAGTTTGGTAAGTGGCTGTCAGTCCTTCCCTCAGGCTAGCTGTCTGTTCTCTCACAGTTGCACTCTGTTCCCAATAAGCCACCTGTCACTTAATCAACCAGTATTAAAGCTCCCCATTCTCTGCAACTCTCAGATTATTGCATTACTTCCTGTTGCCTCATGGCTCTCAGCCTTTTGACTGCCTACTAGTTCCTAGTTCTGTATCCCTTCATACAAATATACAAGTATGTTTTTGTTTATTAAAGCCTCTTAAATCCAACCCTTGCCTAAGACTTTGCTTTTATCTTTGGTCCAACTACAAGACACTTCATGGCAGCTTTTAATCTTTGCATCAATGTCCTGATTGAGTAAATCTTGCTCATCACACTGAATTGCCCATGCCTGGTCTATAATTAACAGAAAGGACATTAACTCAAATTTACATTTCTGAAACTTGATTCTGTTACTGAATTACAAGCATTTGTCAGATTTCTTTCACTTCATTTTTAAATGTATTAAGCCAATTGTCCTGCACTTTTGCTGAAGCTGTTTTAGTATTGTTGATTAAACTGCAATTGTGACCATTTTAGTCCCTCTTTTCAGGCTTACTTGATTATATTGAAGCATACTTATATGTGTATGAGTTCTCTATTCCAAACTCATGTTTGTTGCATGTGTTAGATTTTGTTCTTTAAGTTAATGCCAGTGTGACAGGGTTACCCAAACTGCCTTCTCTCAACTGATCTCCTTGTAGAAGCAATTGCGAGGGGGAGTTTAATTTATAAAGATGGGTCATAAATTGCTCTGAAATATTGAGACACCATGGACTCGGACGTTGGCTGAATCCAAGCTTGTAATATTTCGTAGTGAAACCACTTAGCATTTCAAGTCACCTTGAGAAATTGTTGATAAATAAGTGTGAGGTTTACCAAAATGGAAGAAAGCTTCTGTTGAGATAAAAGTGAAGTCAGTTTACTGACAGTAGCACTCAATGCCGCAGGAAGTGTGTTGATTCACTTTATGTTGTTTTATGATCTACTTTACCAGCTGGTAAAAATGCACTGTGGTCTTTTGGATTGCACTTCGTTCTGATGAGATCATCAGCTAATGTGCTGCTTTTTTATATTTTTTACCACAAACAAATGGACTGCTGTGTTATTGCATGTTCCACGCATCCTGGATGACCTAATTTTACCAGATCTTCAACCAATGGGACATAAAGTTGTTCATCTATGATATTTGGTATATGTACTGTAAATGGAGAGGCAATCATCCATGAGGGGAGCAGGAAGAATGTTTTCACTTCTACCTCATAGGCCTCATCATTATCTATGTATGTATTAAACAGAAATACTGTTGAAAAAAAGACACACACTATAGGCACATCAAATAGTCCACCTTAAGTAGCTGCATTCTGTGCCAAGCCATACATTTTTCATACCAGTCAGCATCAAAAGCCACAGAAATAAGGAATGCCTGGCTAGGCAGTCGGGTTAGCTCCATGCCCCACTTCTTTTCTAGTTCAGCCCTTTCTGTTTTTGCAGAAAGCTGGACAGAGGAAGTGTCGTGGGACGGAAGCAAGAATGGCAAATGTGAGAGAAACTAGGATCAAAATGGAAAACCTTCATCCCAGAAAATTCCACAGTGGCCCATGATTGCATGGTTAACTATTGATGTTTTCAGAGGCATTTCTTTTCCCCTCGTTTTGTTCGTCTTCTGTGAAATATAAAGTGAGGTCTGTCTTAAATACATAATGGTACAGGAGCATGTTCAGCACTTAAGATTTCTTTTAAATGTAAGTTACATGCACAGTGACTGACAGCTGTGATTGATGGCAGCAGCTGGGATCCATGAGCGTAAAAATGTTTACCAAGGTGTTTTTTTTAGCTCAAAATTACATTTCGTTCCTTGTTTAGCTACTGCCTCCACTTGTCATTGGTGTCACTGTTATGCATTCTGCTGCAGACTGGGTCAGAGGTAAGGTTGTTCGGTTATTGCGCCACGGTGGAGAGCCGCCTTTCTCATGCCAGATGATGGCGAGTATAAAAGTCTGAGGTGATATGAGGGTCAGTCCTGTCACACACACTGTAAGGACTAAGGACCCAAGCTCTCTCTCCTTCACAGGACACAATTCCCTGGGCTGTACTCTCCTCTACCTCACTGCAGACAATGAATATTTAATTTTGACCCTTGGTTTATTTTTGCTAAGAGCTCACAGTGGCCTGTGTGTGCACCTGTTTATGTGTACGCAGTATAGCTTTTGATAAACTGATCTAATTGTGTTTAGATTTTATTGTACAAATTTGAGGATTACAAGGAAACAATTTCTTAGTCTTTAAATAGACTACATTTATGATGAATCCTGGCTTACATTGGACATAGTCCTTCCACCACTGTCGAGCCATTTCATTCATCATGTCTTGCCAAGAGGGTCTACATTGCTGAATTGTTGTGGAGCACTATGTACCCTGGGGTGAATGGGCAAATTTTCTATAAATACAGTTATGTTCCACTGAAACATCTGCGAACAGGTGAATCTATGAATACCGACTTTGAATAGGTCGGGGTTGACTGTACGGCACTGTGGTGCAGGGCTTGTTATTATAGAATCTAATTCACATAAAATTGACTGATGTTAAGAAAAAAGCGAAGACTGTCTTGGAACAATCCTCCATCAATGTTTAAAGCAGTTTGTATGTGAAAATGTCTTTATAATGGTGTAGAAGATCGGATAGCATTATAAAACGTTTCTTTTCACAATATCTCTGTGGTAGAAAGAAACGAATTGGTGCTAAAAAGGTTCAATCTTGTTTGGAGAAATGAAAGAGTACCTTAAGCAGAGGATTTTTTTTTTTTGCCAAAGACATCAGCCCAACTTTTTAAAAGACCACATGAAAGAGGAGTACACATCAGCATTACCACAATATATCTTGTCAGTTTGCATGTTTTGATTGGCACCTTTAGGTGAAGTGCATCTAAATAGATTTTTAAAAGGAAACCTTCACATTGTGTCTTGAAGCATCAGCTGATGACAAGACCACTGCTGTCGGTTGATTTAAAAATATAATAGTTTGTCAAATAAAAAAAAAAACAACCCTATCTTTCACTGCCATGTTGGTTGCCCTTTATGCCACAATAAAACCATATAATATACTGTAAGGTTATTGAAGACTGGTAAAGGTTTGACCTCCCAAGATATTGACAACGTTTTTGGCAATAAGAAGGAATGAAGGCCACAAGGAAAGGAAGAAAGGGGATCAATCACATAAGCAATAGCTGTAGGACACAAGTAACGCAGGAAATAAGAAATATAGAAAGGAAAAAACACACAGCCAGGGAAATAAATTAGGGAAGAGGGAATAAAAAGAAAGAAACATGTAAGGAACGAAGAACAGAAGGAAATTTACAAGAAATGAAAGATGGGGCAGGGGGAACAAGGAAGGAAGAACAGAACCTGCTCTGGATGAAATAAAAACATGTTTGCTGAGGACAGACAGAGGTTAGGACCAATTCTGAGGAAAATGTGAGACCTTAAATAAAGCCAGGGTGGCCAAACATTCAGTAGATTTAGTATGACCTCCTCTAGTTGTACATGCTCTTAGTTGCCCTGTATAAAGTCACTGTTGCTCCTCCTTGGCCTCTCACTGACACTGTGACCACGAGAGGACATCGACTTTGAGAGGACAATGCAGATAGCAGCAATTATGATGTATTTTATGGAAAAGCTGCATTTTTGTAGTGACTATGTTCCAAGATTTCACATACGAAAGCAAAATATTAATTGATATGGGGCGTAATTTTCTAAAAACTTACCCTCATCAGAAGTATGCAGTCTAGCTTATAAGTTGGCGTTCTCTCTAAAGCTGCATGGGAAGACATTTTCCAGATTGAGATCAGAGAGGGAGTGGGACATCTTGAAGTGTCATGCTGTGCAAAAGAGCCGTAATCTGGCATGATCACCTCCAGGATACAAGGCCCTGACTCCAGGTTGGCTCTGGAGGTGTGTGTGTGTGTTGGTGTTACTGTGTGTCTGTCTGTTTGTGTATAGCTGGCATGTTGGGTTACCATCTGTAAGCCCCAGGGAATCTGGCTGAGGTGAACACACATACTGCACTCACACATACATACAAAGAAAGACATGGGGGGCCTATGCATACATAGAACCACATAAACACCTACTACCACACGATTTCTGCACCCTTGCTTTTTTGGATTGCTACAATTTCCCTTCCATCATATGGGAACAAAGTGAAGTTTAATCACATTCAAAAGATCAAAATTCTATTTCTAGGAATCCAGAAAGCACTAAGCCTCCAGGAAAAACCACCCTCCATCTCTCAAGCCCTTTCCTCTTCTCTCATTCTCTTGCTTACAGTGCATTCACACACACACACACACACACCCCCACACACACCCCCTTGTGTTCTGGAATATTAAGGAATGTGCTATCACTGCAGGCAATCAGTTATATTGGCCAGAAATTTTCTGAGATCTTGTATTATTCACATCTTTTATGACTCCAGTGATCAACGGGCGAGAAATGTATAAAACATAAAATATAAATGACTCCGATCTAGCATGAAAAAGTTGGGGATGTTGAAGTTCATTACAAAGCTTTTAGTGATTTGGCAAGCATACTGAAATGCCAATGCCATTCCTTGAAAGTCCACTTTAGCACTTGATTAGTGAAGGTCATTTGATAGATTATGAGATTAACCGAACACAAAAGATCTGTGATCATACAAACTTAGTTGAAGAAGGAGGAGAAAAAAAAGAAAAAAGAAAAAAAAAAGCGGTGCTCCCCTCCTTTGTGGCCTCTTTTTGTTCATGTATTGCTGTTGAAGAAAATCCAGCCCCAAGCCAACTTTTCTGGCCCAATCGCCGCTCTGATTTTGCAACAGCTCCCTATCTGTTTGCGCCGATGCAGATTGAACGAGAAGTTGCAAATCATATTTGTTGTAGACAATGATGCTGATTGGAGAGAATGACTTCAAGGCCTAAAGCTGCTTTTCCTAATCCGGAGATTAGTATTAATAAGAGGTCTGTCTTTTCCGCTCACTGTCACATGGAGACAAAACTGCGGTCTTGGCTCAATCCTGAAAGCGGAGCTGGTATCTCCACTCTGTCAGAACAGTTACTTGGCCACAGTAGTGACAGTCTTAACTGAGAGAGGCTCAGCAAGCCAGTAAAGCTCATTGCCAGACCAGCGCTTCCAGTGTGAGCTTTGCATAGAAACCAGTCTAGGACTGGGGGGGAGATTAACCTACTAGCACAATTGGAAAAGGTTCCAGATCTTTTCTTTCAGGGACTTTATTGTGAAACTGTCTTCTGTTTTGTGTATGGTTCACTTCTTTGGACATCCAAAATAAAGCAAGCCCAACAAAATACCCACAACAGAATTTGCACAATAGATTTCACTCCATATTCATTGACTTCAGGAAGGACGATTTCTTCACATCAACTGACCCATAAATTTCTCTTGGATGAGAAAATCAAAGGAAGGCAAATTTACTTGTCATTGATTTGACAATCCTGTTGAACTATTTACATTTTTCAGCCATAGGGGAAAAAAAAAACAACAACAAAGATTTAGATAATTAGAAAAAAGTCATGAGAAAGGGAGTTTGTTCTAAGGAACCTCACAGTACAATGGCACTTGGATCAGATCCGCTTGCAAAAGAGTTAGACAGAATCTGTAGTCCGATTCAAAGTGGACTCAGACCATGAAAAAGCCTCTTTCCCTCCACCCTTTCATGTGGACAAAAAGCTGCCACGTCTCCTTTCCATGTCTGAATCAGGGCCGTTAATCTGAATGTGGGACAGAGCTTCCCTGCTGAAAAACAAACACTCACCATGAATAAACGTATGCATGTGCTTTGTAGCAAACACCCACAAACACAGTGAATGAGGGCAGGCCATATGGTAGTAAGGGCTCGCTACTTGTATCACATTAGAGGGAATTCAAGATTTGAATCTACTAACATATTCTTTTAAAAAAAAAATGTTGCCCAGTCGACCGTGAATTGGGCTTTTTTTTTTTTTATAAGAGTTCATCTCATACTGGTGTGAAATGAGGTGAAAATAAGCAGACTTGAAAGAGACGGCTTAGCAGGAAGTCTTCTTCGAATGTCTGTGGTGGGTTTGCTGAGGTGACCCAAACAAATCAGCTTTTAAAGAGGACTCACTGGGAAACATGCACATGCAGGCTTGTCTTTCTGTTCGCAGAAATATGTGCCTGAATTACTGATGTCGGGTCACGTGGTTTGTAGTTCAATCTTGCAGGACCATGCAATCCCAGCAACGCCAACTGAAACCCCAGCACAATGCAGTCTTTCGAGCCGATTGGCACGAACCTGCTGAAACGTTATCGCAAGAGATACCAGCAAAGATTCATTTTAAGCACCAAACAAGCAAAATATTTAGGATCATTTGTACATTTTGAGGAACTTAAACTAAATAGAAGCTTAGAGCTGTTTTCTGCGAGGGCACCTAGGTGTTGCGTATTTATCAAAGTGACAGCAGGCGCCAGGGATACGGGGTTTCCAACATAACTACTTACTCACTAATGGCTTACACAGCCACGGATCATTATCCCTCACAGCATCGTGCAGCACAACACAACACGGCCCGGCACTGCACTGCACTGCACGGCTACACCATCAGTCTCGAAGCTGCGTTGGCTTGACTGCAGTCTGAAGTGTGTAGGAGGCTGATTAGATTCTGCCTCCCCTCTCTCCCCCCTTATTCCCCAACCAAAAAAAAAAAAATCTCTCTTCAGATCTTGGCACCACAATTTCTCCAGGCAATAACTTGTTGGCTAAAAATGAATAAGCGAGCAGTCTATCTCCATATTGTCTGTTAGATGTTCCTAAATGCCACAACTGCTGGTTTGGTTGAGCTTTGGAACAGTTTAAAACCAAATCATCAGCATCACAGTAATTAGTCACACTTAAGCAGATTCACAAATGTGAGTTATCCCATCCAACTGTTGTGAGCCAGCCAGCCATTTAGCAAGATTATTTATGCCTCGTTTTGGGAAGCAGTCATGCCTAAAAAGTTGGCACAGAATGCAGTTTTTTTTTATACGGTTTACCAGATTTCTAAAAGCAATGTGCAAATTTTTAACTGAGTTATTTTGGACTGAACCATTTTTCCCATTCTTAGAAGCTGATATGTTGTGAACGGTTCTTTGTACATAAATAGATCTAATTTCAAAATAAATTTCAGATCTTCTCCTCTTTTCCAATTCCTAACCACATCTTCCCATTTCATCCCAACCCACTACAAAATTATACCTATGAACAAATCAGTTTGTACCCATGTACTAAACCATTATTAAGTTTTTCTCTTTGCAGTTGATTACTGAGATAATTACAAGATGGTCACATCTCTCTCTATTAATCTACTTTTATTGTATGTTCAGAATATCTTATGTTATATCCTGCTACCATTGTGGTTCTGATCTCCGTTTAAGTGAGTCGACTGGTGAAACAAGAGAAGTCATGACCTCTTATTGCAGGACCAAATTCCATTATGATAGAGTTGACCATGGGTATATTATAGATAAAATGAATACATATTATTTTTCAAACTGTGTGTAAAAGATCCCTCAGTTGACATGCATGGAATATGTGACATGAATCCAATTATCCCCACCCTTCAAAATTCAAAGACATTTTGTTAACAGTTATTCAACCATGAGCACAATGACATATAGCTTATTTAGTTCCATGAGCACAACAACATATAGCTTATTTAGTTCTTGAAGAGGAATTAAAATAAAAATGTAGAGAAAATAAAAAATAAACTAGAAAAAAAAATTATAGATGCTGTGCTATTATTAGCCTAGATTGGAATACCAACACAGTTCAGTCCATGTTTATAAAGATTATGCTTTTCCATACCAGGAAAAATAAATTATGACTGACCACAACAATACTAGGAACAAGATGAGAATGTTTATTACAACAATAATAATATTTACGTAGCACCCAATGCAAGTATATAATAACCCTTGGTCAAAGTGATGGGAGTACAGTTCAGAAGTTGACAATTTAAATAACAAGGTCTTTTACTGAAATAAGAAAACTGGTCGCAGGTCTGATACATGACTTGTGTTCCATGTATCAGAAACACAATTGGTCGCTCACTTGAAACCAAGCAGAAAAGAAATGCACATGCTTTAGTTTACTCACAAATCCTTTGAGTTAGTAGAAAGTGTGAGGGATGGATGAGGCCTTGTCCTCAGCTTGTAGCACTCAACAAATGATTTGGAGTTTGCCTCACATCGCTGGCTACATGGGGTTCACTGGCAAAACACGACCTTTCAATAAACCGCAGAAGAGTCCAGAGAATTCCTCTTGGTCCACCGTGTGATAGAAATCTCTGTTTAGCTTGATATATCTGGCTAATGGTAAACTGTACTCTACATACATTTAGCAATGGCTTCAGCAAAAATGCTAAATGCTAACTCGAGATTAGCACCATATTCTTGCACTTCCAGCGTTTTATTAATGCACAGAAATCTTAAACAGTCCAAACCAAGAATATAGACTCTGCGTCCACAGGGATTTCATGACTGTTTCCCCTTAGCTTAGCTCTTTCTGGCTCTTTTTAACACAGCTTGGTAGTAGAATCTTAGGTAGGCTAAGATGACCTTTCACCTGCCTCACTTAGGTGCCGCCCTCACACATATGATTGATCATTTGGTTTACATCAACCAATAAAATACAACTACAACTTAAGCTGCGGAAAGAACGCTTTTTTTTTTTTAGTTTCAAGCAAAGAAGCGACAAATAACCCGTCATTTTTACTAACTCCAGCAATTTTAGCCTTCTTAGTCTGTAATGAATATTTTAGAAAGGGCTACATATATAAAATTCTGTCTTTATTTAAGCATGAAGCTATTTTTTGGTCATGCTTTGACAAAAGTACATGCAAATTTATTTTGAATAAACAGTTTTCTCATTTAAATTTGCAGATAAACAAAGTAAGAGTAAGTTTGTGTTTGCAGTTTCATTGACACACTGAATTAACAGAAAATGCAATATATTAATATTTTGAAAAAAAAAAAGAATAAAGTTGGCTCTGGTATACTTCTCTGCAGGCATGCACTAAAATGCTATATGGGCTATTAAAGGAAGCTGCTGTTGACAGTAAAACTGGGACTGAACCTGTGCAGTAACATCATTTAGATGTTGTGAGTGAGCGAGGTTACAGTGAGAGATTCATACCATAGAAGAAGCGACAAGGTTAGATGGAGAGCGACAATGATGACGGGCAGAGAGTGGCAGTGCCCCATCTGTTTGCTACAGGCGATGGAGAGATTGATACATTGTTTAGTCAGTCCGAACTCAGAGGGACCGGGGGAGGCCAGGAAAGAGAGAGGAAGAGTGTGGCATGTTGAAGAGCCCCTGTGAAGAGAGTGTGATTTCACAGGCCATGTGTGAATGGCTAACAAGGCTGAGTGATGGAGGTGAGAGCCGACCCTGAGGTGAGACAGGGCTGCTCTGCGAGATGAAAGAGCCCTGTGGATTGAAGGTTGGTCGGGCATTGAGGCTGAGCAGAGCTGCGACTGAAACCCCATCCATTAAAGGTTTTGTTTTATTTATATTTTTCTTAGCAATATTTTGATCCCTTTATCCATTCAGAGCTTGCGTTTACTAGCCTTCAGAGAACTCGGAAATGCCTCCACGTGAATTTTAAACTGTAACACAGCTATGCGAATGGACAAGCAGCGGTTCTGAAAAAATACAATGAACTGAAACACAATCAGTGAGGAAACACAATCACTTCCAACTCTAACCAATCACACAATTTTAATTTGTACACAGGCTTCAAATACAGCTGTAACGAGAAGGTCACAGGTGGGGGACGAAAGTCAGAAAACAGTCTCATATAACACTTTTAAAATGTTATACAATCTCAAAAATGGTCAGATATCAAATCTCAGAAAATCCCAATTTATAATACATACTTTAAGGGTTAACTTTCATCTTGTCACCTTATTTTTAAGTACACCTGTAAGATACATCCTTAGACATCTTTCATCAATGTTTTGCTTTTACCTTTTTTTTTCTTCTTTTTCCATTTCTCTGTCAGCTATTTCATCCGGGAATGAAATAAAAATAGGGGTCATTTGCTTTTCCAGCTAAGAAAGCCTGGATCTCAGTTTAAATGCAGTGAAGCTGAAAAGGTGGATAAATTCACAAAAACTTATGGGTAAATGACAGAATTGCAGAGGTGGACTTTAATGTCCTGGTACTGTAAATGATATAAAACAGTGGTTTTTGGGTTTACTCACATGTTTCTACTGATTTGCTCGTGTTGATGTTGTGTTAGGTTCAATAGATACATGGTTGGTGTTGCAAATGATGGTTTTCATAAAAACCATAAACATAAACAGCCTTTTCCCTCAACAATAAATAAATATAAAAGATCCTGGACCATCATTTCAATATCAGATGTCACACAGGTGTTATTCCAACCTTGAGGAGAGCTTACAAAGTAATTTTATTTTGTCTGTCGTAAGGACATAAATAAGTGCCAGAAAAAGCCATTTTAGTGACACATTGCATGTTCAGCCATGTTCTATTTGTGAGGATCTTGTGAGTTTTCTGTCAGAACTAAAAGAAGAATGTGACCACAAGTTGAAATTCAATTAGAAAGTCTCTGAGCAGTCCTGATTTCAATATCCAACATTATTGTAACACTTAACACAAAATTAAAGTGTTACGTATAGACTATTTATTAGAACTCCTGACTCTTCTGGGGACTACAGTGTGGCCCTTTAATCAGTTAATTTCTGATTAAATTAGTGGCACACAGTACTGCAAAGTGTTTATCAGTAAACATGTTTCATCACAGACCATTGAGCCCTGCATTTGAGGAGAATCAAACACTGACAGTAGTGTTTGATTACAGGGAAACATAACCAAACCAGGATCATAACGGAGAGTCGCAACAGTTTAAGTTCCTTCGCACAGAGGAATCTGTTTTGTTTAATCACTTAGTGATAAAAATATCAAAAAGCGTTGCAGAGTTACTGACATGCATGAGGTTTTGTAAGTGTTTTCCTAACAAAAGCTACTCAGTCTTCACAGATAGATTCCCCCAGGAAAGAATGCAAAGAATGACCAAAAGGTGTTCCTGCTAGAAAGATACTTGTAAAGAGTGAGAATAGCAATGGGACACCAGCAGAACTAACGGTTAAGCCTTGTTTCAGACAGCGCCGTCCTCCCCTGCTAGGAACACAGTGCTCTGGGACTCTGCAGGGTAACAGCATTTACTGCTGCTCTGCTCTGCAACAGTTGCACTTGGCTGCTGCTACACCACTATTAGGATGCAGTGCTAATTCTGTTAACCCGGACTGTGCACCTACTCTGCGGCTTTTTCGACCAACATCTGAATTTAAAGCAGCTAAAATTGTTGTATTTGTTGAATGGTTAACTTGTTTTAAATGCAATTTATTTATATTGAACACTGATAATTATTTCATAGTAAAAACCACACAGCAGAGACTTTAATGGAAACATTAAAACACACACGCTGTTTAGCTGTGGCCCACCACAGGTCAGAAAGGAATTATATCTTTTATTTATCCACACAAGGAAAAACACTGAAAAATCTCTAATGAAATCCTTAAGGCATGTATCCTATCCGCTTTCACTCAGTCTAAGAGGATAAAGCCATGCTAGCAGTCCATCGTTACAGGTCTTCAAGGTCCCAGACTGGTGGGCGGTGAGAACAGATCCCTCGCTGTGAGCAGTGAGCCTTGAAGAATGGAGAATATAACCTCTGAGAGCTGCTGAGACATAGAGGACAGAGGATAGTGTGGAATGAAGCAGAAGAAAGGGGAAATTAAAGTTACAGAGGGAGAAACTTGAAATGATCTGAGAGCTGTCACAAAGAGAGAAAATGTAACACTCAATTATTAACTTAATACGACTTGTTCCGAGATGACAGCAGTAAAAGAAGGAAGGATAATACACTATGTTACCAATGACATTTGTTTACCCATCCAAATCATTTAATTCACCTTCACGGCTACAGGTTAATAAAATCCAGCACCGATATGCAGACCGCTTCTATGAACAGTTGTGGAAGAATGGGTCGCTCTCGGGAGCTTAGGCATTTCCAGCGTGTGCAATGACAGGATACCACCTGTGAATGAAGTCCAGTTGGACATTTCCTCGTTAGTGAAGTCAAAGGGTGTTGAGGTGCATAGAGGTCTCTAGAGTTTCAACTTTCCAGAGTCTAATTTCAGACCTTCAAGCTTCATATGTTCACAAATTCAGATTAGCTGGTCAATAGTGCAGACAGCTTTATCAAATGGATTTCCGATGCATCCAAGCCTCAATGCATCAACACTGGAAGAGTGGAAACGTATTCTCTAGAGTTTCAAATCATCCCACTCTGTCTAGCAATGCAATGAAGGCGTCTGAGTTTGGCAGGTATCAGGAGAACGGTACTTACCTGAGTGTATTATGTCAGCTCTAAAGTTTAGTGCAGAAGGGATTATGGAGTGGGACTGTCAGGTGTTGGACATAGTGCCTTAGTTCCTTAATAAAAAGGATTTTAATTTAATGCAAAGTCAGCTGAGAAACTACTTTTGTAATTGCTAGATTGTGGAGTTAATTTACAGTATATGAATGCCTCCATCCCAGTGCCAAAATGATGTTAATACAGTCTACCATAGAGTCCTAAAAATTATTACAAACCTTAAAATTTTGACTCATTACTTATTGTTATATTATATGTTCCGTTTTCTGCTTTGCCAGGGCAAAGATCAATTCATTGGCATCTTCCTAAATCCCTCGATTCCTGAATCCCTGTTTCTTTCCATAAATGACAGTGCACCAGAACATAAAGCAAGGTCCATAATGTAAAATATGCATGTGTATGTGTAAGAGTGTTTGTGTGGAAGAATTTATCTGGCCTGTAGAGACACCCAGACTCAAAACAATGGTGCACTTTTCAGATGAATCAAAGAGGAGGCAAGTTTTCTGTCCAACATCAGTGTCTGACCTCACAAATGCTTATTTGGAAGAATTGTCAATGCTTTCCATAAACATACTGGTAAACCTTGTGAAAAAACCCTATAAGAGATGGTGTTGCAGCTTGAAATGATAATCTGCAAAGCCAACATCATTTTAGACCCTATGAAAAAAGGATGAAATGTCCCTCAAATTCATATGTGTTTGAAGGCCGATAAGTGAATTATTTTGGTTTTAATGTGTTTTCATTTTATAGAGATGCATCCGATAAAATAAAGAGAAAAGTTGTCACTTTTTCATGTAAATGAATCCCAGTCCTGTCATGCTTATGCTACATGCTTTGACAGCAGGCTTAGTTTTATTGGCTCTCATATACTTTCCTCTTCACGAGCCTTAAGGTCATCACATACCTGTCTGTCTGGAACTCCAAACTGCTCCCTGGAGTCTTCTTAGATGGTAAAGCAACATCTGGAACTGTCAAGACAAAGAAAGATCAACACGGAGTACCTTCAATTAAAGAAGAGCTCACAAACCGTGGGGTCAAAATCGAACAGAATAGCTTAGCAGGTGGATGTCACAGGGAGGATTTTGTTCATTGCCTGATACTCCTGCCAACTTTCCAAGCTGGCTGATCTCGAGAATTCGCTGTAGGGCATGTCGTGCTCGGCATATTTCAGGCACAATAGGTACCGGGGGACGGGTAGTTTGAAATTACATCCCAACAGATGGACACAAACTGCTTAAAGATTCTCCTTTAATTATGTAAAATGCAAACTATTATTAAGGCTTAAATAAATAGATTAGGTAAAGCCCTAAATCATCATCTGGAAACCAGAATTCACATATTAGAAATGCATGTCTTCTCACTGGGATTATATGAGATGCATAATCATTTCATCCTGATTGTCTTTATAGCAATATCAGAAAACACATGAAGCCTCGCCTCAAAGTCAATAAGACTGTTTTCATAATGTACCTGACTCTGGTTGTTTACCTTTCTGATCTTGAACCTGTGGTTATACTTAGCACCATACAAGACAAAAGAACATCAGACAAAGACAGACAAGGACAGAGACAACAATAGACGGACATCGGAGAGTCACAAAAGCTGAG
Source organism: Brachyrhaphis roseni (assembly GCA_903066815.1). Taxonomy (NCBI): domain Eukaryota; kingdom Metazoa; phylum Chordata; class Actinopteri; order Cyprinodontiformes; family Poeciliidae; genus Brachyrhaphis; species Brachyrhaphis roseni. Next base: position 26,584 of record CAEFZY010028256.1, read on the forward strand.
TCACATTAGGGTGATGATCTTCTACTACCCTGTCCTTGGCTAAGATTCAAGGTTTTTCTAACAACCAAAAAAAGATTACTTTAAACGTAAATCTGCTGGACATGTGAATAATTTTGGGTCCAAGTTGATCTGAATGCAGGTAAGAGTCAAAATTCATTAGCAGCATGTGTATGCTCGAATAATAAAATAAAAACTCTATCAAATGTATAATTTCTGTCCATCTTCACTAATATAGTCGCTTGCATTTTCTGCCAGTGACACTTTGCCAGTAGTTTTGCGTTTCAAGCCTGTGGTTGTACAGGAAGTTGTGGAGATTGTGTATTTAATGTTGGTTTGAGAACGAGTGCGAGTCACGGTATGAAGCGTTTGATTGCTGTAACTCCAAACCTTTTCTCTTTATTTTCAAGAAGGGCATAAATAATTTTAACAAACAATTTTGTGTTAAAGCATCAACAAAAACAGGAAATTTGATTTGTGTTTTTAAATAAGCTCGTGCTTGTAAATAGTCTTTTATTTTGGCCGATATGATGTCTTATGACAAAAATATAAACCTTCCAAGAGGATGAAAAAATGTTGGATGTATTTCAGTGCTACAACATATTGACACTTTTTTTATTCTTTAGTATTAACTTACCTAAACAGTGACTGGAAGCAAAAATAGCTAACAAAATAAAAAGCTCAAACTCTTCATGCACTTTCCTTACTTTGGTATGGATGCTCTCAGGCTATGCACAGCAATTGTAACACATGCATGCTGACGTTCCTCTGGCCTCTAAAATACGGACACAAAAACAATTGCATGGATACACAAAAGCTGATGCATATGTATGGACTCACAATAACACAGAGGACACATTCACTGCTCACTTTAAACATCCACAATGATTGAGGTCGTCACACTCTCCCACACAAACATGTGAAGCTTTTTATCTGTTGACCAATCTTAATTGAAGCTGCTTCGCCTGTCCGATGAGGTTCCCCTTCAGTCTCAACCTCCCTCCTCCTCCCCATCTTCCTCCTCCTCCTCTTCATGAGTCTTCAGATCGTTTCCACCCAGTCTTTTGTCCTCTACCCGCCTCCTTCACGTTTGTGTATCGGATGAGCTGAGCCGACCTTTCTCATTGTGCATCTGCAGGAGATCCAGAGTTCTCATCAAACGTGACCTCCCAGGCCTATCCATCCCTGTTCTCTTCTTTTTTCAGTCTCACTTTCTCCTGTCTCCTCTGTATGTCCTTCTCCAGCTAGCCTTTGTTCTTCACCGCATCGAGTGTAAAGGACTGAGGGTTGGGACCTGCGGGTGATGCTGAGTGAAGACTTTGATCAGGAAGAAAGCTAAGAAAGGTCGCTGACAGACTGTTAGAGCTCATCATCTGCAGCCTTAAGGGTCGAACTGTGGCTCAGTCTGTTAAACAAACAGTGGAGATTGTGCATTATAAATAAAACATTGTTTTATTGGCTGCACAACTGTAGCTTAATCTCTATAAATATATACATTTTGTATCTCCTTAGGTGACAGTAAGATTATTGGTTGCACCTAGAAAAAAATGACAATTTTTATCATTTAAGGAAAACAAATGTCTGTTTTTAATGTTTACACTCTCCTCTTTGAAGACATCATGCAGACCTAGGTTATTGTTGCTTTAGGTGTGACTAATTACCAGAACAAATAGTAGATGTGACAGCTTTCCAATACCTCAGTTAGTATGCAAATACACCTTTGCTGTTGTAGTGATGCGATGCATCAGAATTGTGCACCAAAATATTCAACGACAGCAAGTGGGTGACATGAACTAGACAAGCTTCGAAATCATTACAGGAGGTATATATTTTGGTTTTACATGCTTTTTCCCCCCCACATGCTTAAAATAGCTTAGGCAGGCCGTTATTGTATTTATGGCAATTTGGGAACAAAATTACATTAGATAGTCAATGAAGCCTGGCTGAGACAATGTCAGCTGGACATTTAGTTCATTCACGCTCATCTGGAACATTGGGGGATTTGTTAAAATCTTTTTTTAGACTGAAAGCCTCTGTCTTGGTTTTAAAAGTATAATATATGCACTCAGTAGCCACTTTATTGGAGACAACTGTTTATGTGCTTGTTCACAAAACAAAACCTAAGAAAAAAACTAACAAAAAAACTCAGAAACTCGATGCATCGAGACCTCTAGATGTGGGATGCAAATGAAGTAACACATATTCAAAAACTTTGAATAAGATGCATCTACATCTACATTTAGTTTCTTGGCAACAATACGATATTTCTTCTTGCCAGCGTTGTTTTCTGTCTGTGCTTTAGAACATGAGGTCAACAGGACAAGCGACCGATTGTTTATTCAAAATCCAGGCGGCATCCAGCTGGCATTTCCTCGAGCTCAAACAGAGAGGCACAGACTCAGAGCTGCATCGATGTGAGCCTAAACCATTGTGCTGTGTTTCACACTGTCTGCTGACCCTGCAGAAAGGAAACCTGTTGAATAACTGTAGAAAAAAAAAAAAAAAATTTAGTTAATCAAAAACTGAGGTAAAGAGCAAAACATCAGGGAGAGGAGGCAGAAAAAAAAAAAGAGGTTGTGTGGTTTGAGGTTTGGAGACTTTCTCCCTCCCACAGGGAAGCAGACACAGAGTCAGGATGCAGCACAGGTGAGTGCTGGCCCAGGTGAAGCTGTTATTTCCTGTCCGTAGTGTGTGTGTGGGCTTCACACCTGCTGAGAGACAGCTGCTCTTACTCGCTGAAGCAAAGTCCAGCTAGGTAGAAAACATGACGGCAGAAGGACGAGCTCCCACATTTAAATGTTTAGGTTCAGTCTCTGCCTTCATGTGCGTAGTCCTTTTTCAGTGTGTGAGCAGCTCAGTGGGCTGAGTTCAGTAAGCTGCTAGCAAGGACAAAAATTAAACTACTATTCTGTTTGTACTAAATAGCAAGCGTTGGGCTTTTGGTGAACATTAAGCAACAAATTTGAGATTGGAAACCAAGTGGTCTGGAAACACGATTAACGACTTAGTCAGACTACTTTCATTCCATTAAGTGTTACACTGAAAATAAAATAGTGCCTAAAGCTGGAGAAGTGGAGTTTTTTTTGGGGGGGGTTAATCAGAATTGTGTGGATAATTTAAATCACTAAAGCTTTTAAGACTTTCAATCAGCTGCTGTTTGCAAATGTAAATGGAACATATATTTATCCAGTCGCCACAGTATTTCGCCTAATGCCCCATAATACCCAGAATGCTCCTGCATTAGCGGGTGTGGCCTCATGAAATTATTATTACATTACTTCCAACTGGAGTATGCTAATTGCTCAGTGATGTTTTACAACATCTGGGGAAGAATATCAAATGAAATCACCGCGCAGCCAACTTTGTAGCGCTTTCCTCACTATGAATATTAAAACCGACACATCCACACGATAAAATAGTGATGATTAGGAGTGCTGGTATGGGCGGGTGTGTTAGACGCAGCTAGTGTCAGGATTGTCAGTCGTAGATTGGATAAATCCAGAAACATCAATAGACAATAGCCTGAGGTGCGACTGAATAATTCAGAGAATGAGGAAGCGATGTGTAATGTTGTCTTTCTCCTATTACGGGGAGACACGATGTGGCAAGCTCAGCTGCACCGACTTTGATCGCTGCTTCTTTTCTTTCTGAAGGGGAAGCAGTTAAAGCAATCAGATCTAAGGCCACTCCACCACAATGATTAATGTTCTTACCGCTGGAAATGTTAAATGTTATTCTAATGCAAAGAACCACACTTGACAGACATTAGTGGCATGAGATAAATTAGGCTATTCAAGGATTTTCCTGACAGCTTGCTTTAACACGCAACGATGCAAAGACAACATCCTGAAGGTCGGGAAATCTTTTTTTATTATTATTATTATTTTGTTTTTTTTTTATAAAGGAAGTTGAGTAAAAACTGATTTTTTAAGCCTGTTTCTGAAGCCACAGGATAGAAGAGGGTGTTTACGTCACTCATCCTTTATTCTATAACAGCAGCAGATATCAACATTTGCTGTTGCTCTTAGAAAAAAGCTCTAATATTGGTGACTGCATAGGATTCCTACATTTTCTGGTAAAGTGTAGGAATTTCACTAAAGATTTTTTCAGGTTTGAAAAAGTACGAAAATGTATTTAAACTTAGAGATTTTATTCTCTGCGCTCATTTCTAAAAACATATCCATTAATCTAATTGCCGATCCGCCGTCATCCATCTATCCATCCATCCATTCCATATCTAAAGTCTCATCCCTCTTGGAAAAGCTGTGGTAGATTCACAATAAATTATTGTATTGAACTAATATGTTAGAATCCTGAAAAAGTTTTAGAGAACTGGAGACAGCTTCCAAAAAGAAAAACACAGGATCTCAACTGATTGGAATATTTTGCTTTACTTGTGTTACTATCCTGTTAGTTTCTATTTCGACGATTCCTTCTCACAACTTAAACCCAACTCTGTCATACAAGTGCCCTCAAAATGCACAAGAAAACTGTTGAAAGAATGAAAACAGGCAGGAAACTGGAGCGTTTATAACTGGTAGGAGTGACAGCCTAACAAGAGGAATATAATACTTCACCATAAGTGGTGCTCTTGGGCGGAGGAGGCGGGGAAAAGGGTCCCAAAAGGGTTAAATGAGGTAATTGGAAAAGGACGCAAGGGCAGACGTTTCCTCAACTTCTCCTCTTGAAATCTAAGACACACATGCGCATTTGGGCATGCACAGGCTTGACAGCAGTCTTGTAAAAGCTAAAACCTGCCTATGCCAATTAGCAGGTGGTGAAGGTCAGTTGCGGTCGGCGTGTGTTCAAGAGAGATAAGTTTCCCATTAGGTGAGAGCTTCTACTTGACTGTATGGGGTCTGAGTCTGTCACACACACAAATGCCGCCTACATGCACAGAAACTAATCTCAATATCAGCTAAAGCACGGCTGACTTGATGAGAATGTTACCCTGTTGAATACAGGGTATTTGTAGCTTCTGTCATAATAAACAGAGGCATCTGTATCTTATTTTAGTTTGAACTAGAACTTCTCATTTAATGCAGTCTGAAAATTGAGTTGTAGAAAACTACCAAATGGAAATTTAATCAAGTACCTGCAACAGTTGTTGTAAAAAATGAAAACGTGGATCACAAACATTATTTATTAAGCTAAACATGTTTGACAGGATCTTCTGCTGTTATTTGAACACCATTTAAAATATCTATATGTCTGTGTAACATCCGTTACTGGAACTTCTAAGTATAAATATTTCCCAAACATCTTTCATGTTAGTGTGCAAGGTTTTGTAGATATGTAGGTCTGTTTTTTTTTTAACTTTTGCTTGGACCCACAATGGAGCTCATAGTTTTGTGGATGACTGTGTTTTTTTTTTGTTTTTGTAATAAATATGAGTGTAGTAGCATTTCCCAGTTGTGAAAAATGATCTAAACCTAGTTGATGTGAGTAGCTGTCTGCCACTGCGCTGTGGATTTATTCACTTTTCTACATAGCAATATGACCTAATTGTACTTTAATCCTCGAGCATTTAAACCCCACAGGTTTTTTTGCTGATTTCTTTTGTTTTTTTGTGTGCGTTTTTGTTTTTGTGGGGTTTCAGAAATTGACGGTCTAACGGGACAACCCCGCAGCTTCGCCGCTGTCCCACCATGACATTTACCGCGCTCCTTCTGAGCGTCATGCTACGACCGCCGGAGGGTTAAATAAAAAGACTTCATTTACCATTTCTTTAGCTGTAAACAAAATGACATAATTGTCTTGGATTTTTGTTTTTCTTTGCACATGATTGTTCTTGTTCTGCCAAGCCATGCATACCTCTTCCTGTTCTTGGTCTGTCCTCGTTTATATGGCCACCTCTGCCATCATAAGGAGGTTTGCATCAGATAAGGCGGAAGATGAAGAAAGGAGAGAGAGGTGTGGATCAATAGAGTCCATATACTGCAAGAGCTAAAAATCAATGGCAAAGGGAAATTAATCTGTAGTCATCGAATAAATTAAGGAAACTGAACTATGTGACTGAACATCCTTTTGGAAAATTGGAAAACCTGTGCAGATTAAAATGTAAAAGATCTTCATTAGGCAGTGATCCTGAAATCCTCTGAAGCCTAAAAGGCTCTGTGTGCTATCTGTAGTTAAGATGCTAAGGCTGCCATATTCATCATGTCCTGAAACAAACCATGACATTCAGTAAGAGGAAAATCTAACGCATGAACATGATGCTGTATTTGACAATGGAAGCATTGTGTATGCCAGAAATTTACGCAGAGAGAATATGAAAGAGCATAATGTTGTAATTGTTTTTTTTTTTTGCCATCATTATTTTTCTTCTTATAGTTCTGACTATAAAATAAACACATCCATCCGAGGTCTTATTCAGACAAAGGTGTGAGTTCATTATCATGTGAAAAACACTATTAAACAGTAGCCCAAGGAAAAGCTTTACTTATTTATTTTTGACACATTGCGCCTTACAAATGTACAAACCCGTTCAAGAACACATTCATTTAATTTTCAGTTTACTTTGCGTTTCACTAAATTAGCTATGGCAGGATACTGTGTAGTAAGGATTCAGTCCAGCCTTTTCGTTGACTAATTAAAAGATAACTGTAATCCAATGCACAACACGATTAATAGGACCTTAGTCTTCCTCTAAAAGCCTGCACCATGATCAATAATTCATTTAAACCCTGGCAGTTTATTTAAATTAGTCAGCTAGGAAAACAACGTCAACAAAATAGAAGAAGCAGTGAGAGCGAGACAGGGACGAAGGAAAAACAACTGAAAGCCGAGCGAAAGACCAGCGACACAAAGTGAGGAAAGTATGAGACAGAAAGAAAAAAAGAAATCAAACAGAGGGTCTGATGGCAGGTTGAGTAAGACAGAGAGTTTGAGAGAGGTAAGTTCTGTTATTTCTCTGTGGACCTGTGTGAAGCAGCTCGTACTAAGGCCTCTGGCTTCACATCACTCCAACCAGCTTAATTGCAGTCCAACGGGAGTGAAAAAGGCTGGTATGAACCCAAAGGATTTCCACATGAAAACAGCACCAGAAACAAGAAATCTTGTGTTGCATAACCAAGTCAAGCATCTTTAATTTGCAGTATTTCTATAATTATTTTAGCCTTAAATTTTCAAAAATATTTTCAAAATATAAAAGTATAACTGATGCACAACTTTGGTGAAAGATAAGGCTCTCAAGTCTTGGGAATGGCACGGAAAAGTTGTGTGAAATTGACTTCTGTAAATTCACTACAGACGTTGAGAAGTTTCTAATGTTTTTGTGCTGTTAGTACTTTGTGAACATGTTCACTGCTTGACCTGCGTTTGTCCTTGGTCAAGGCACTGAACTCTAAATCTGCCCTTGTTGCTCATTAAATCAATAAAGCGGTGTCCCCAGTTTAAACAGCTCAGAATATAGCAGTATCATGATAAAGTAAAACATTTTCCCAAGATGTCTGTATAAAGCTTGCACTTTTCAAACTTCATTTTTCCATACATTGTTTTTGACAGTTTCCACTTGAAAAAGAATGAATCTAAAATCTGAAAACTGGCTGATACTTTAAAGAAAGAGGCTTGGAGTTCGGGTCTGAGACATCTTTTTTCTGGTCAGCAGAAGTCATCAATAAAGCAGATTGAGAATGAAATCTGTTTTATTGATCCCACTGAAACTTTCCGCTACTCCTCACTCTGACAGAGCCTCATTAAATTTCTATAGCGTCAGCAAAGCTGTGAATTATTCACCTGTATGGAATGCACAGGCAAACACGCGCCTACAAAATCCGTCCACACTTTCACCAAATGGTTTGTTTCCAAAAAAGGTGCCTGTGAAAAAAAAAGAAAAATAGGAGGGTTTGGAATAAATCATTGTTTTTGCCATCTGTATAGGAAAACAACATGCCAACATTTTAATTTATGACAGGATTTTGCTTAATGAACACCCAAGTGAAAATAAGGAGCACTAAAACATCCTTATTTAACTTAAAATGGAGAAAATAAGGAAAACAGGCTTAACAAATATGCTTAAAAAGAACAAATGTTAGTAGTTTTACTGAGTTGCTGCTATTCATTGAATAGGTTCCCATATTAATAGATATAGACAGTATAGAAAATTAGCCTAATGCCTATGCAATTAAAACAAAAAATCAACTAGAACATCTTCTGAAGTCAGATTTCTGACTCAAAAACTGAGTTTCTAATCCTGTTTTTTCAAAATTCAGCATGGTTGTCTTGTGGACAGAATGTAGTGATAACATTTTATTTAACCTGCATTTAATACATCAGGTGGCAGCATAAGGACTGTCTAGCGTAGTTCTGAGATTGTCTTGTGGCTGGAATGCAAGCCTGCTGTGCTGTGGTACATCTGACTTAGTTGCTACAACATAGAACAGAGAAAATGTGGATACAAACTTCACATAGGTTTTCTTTACTCAATGCTTTTTATGCTGCTATTTTTTTTAAATCATAAATCGGTGAGCAATTCTGTAGGTTCAATGTGTTAAGTCTGAGTGGCTTCATGTGTTGGACCCAAGTCATGAAGGACTGTGGTATATACAAAGAAAGAGATTGGTATGGCAACTATCAACCCCAGAATGCACTGCATTAATCTCCCTTTACAACATAGTTAGAAAACTTGGACTGATTTTCCAGTTTCCCCTTTGCTAGTGGAAAAGTTAGGTAGCGCATCTACAAACATGATACTAGGTTAGCTAGCTATAAATAAACAGGTCTATCAATAGGTAGGCAGGTAGATAGATAGAGCTATCAGTAACACTTTAGTTGACTGGCTGTGCATAAGACTGACATGACATATAAACATGACATAACATCTGTCATGAACATGAAGGAGTCTTTATGAATGTTTACGACTGTTTTCATGAAGTGTCATTCGGTAAATGGCACTTTTAATGTAAAGCTGCATTAAAAGTGCCAACTTTGCATTATTTTGAAAATAATGTCACTTTAATGCAAGGTCGGCATTTTTAATGGACTTTCACTGAAACTTTTAGAGCAACTTTGCTTTAAAAGTGTCTCTATTATGGAGGCGTTGAAGCAAACTGGAGGCAACTCTACAGAAAATTGGCATCATCGTTCACAACTTCTCCTTCTGTTCACTGATTGGCCCAGTAGAAATTAAACCAGAGGAATCCAAGTAAATGGGAGAAAGTTTCTTTATTTTTAAGTGATGACATTTTTTAGAGTGTCTAGATAACGAACTGGAATTGAACAAATGAACTGTCCTTGCTATACCTTATGACCTGTCATCTCATGTAGAAAGTATGATTAGAAAGGGTAATTAAGTGGTCATGTAGTACATTAATGTACATAAAAAAACGCTTCACATACGCTCATAATTGTATTTGTAAATCAAGGCAAACTGGGAGTGGAAAAACAATAATGGGCTGCTGTAATACATAATTAGAGTACTGGCCCATTTTCACACATGTATATGCATAAATTAAGATTCTTTTGGTTGTGTGTGCATCAATTTATAGTCAGGGTGTGTGCGCATTAGAAATGTCTTTCTCTGCAAATTATGGGGTAGGAAGTTAATTTAGTTAGAAAGCTAATTAGTATGAATAAAAGATAGCTGGGAGTCCCTCAGGGTACCACACACTGTCAGGCTTTCCCTCAGATTCCCCACATCCCATCGGCTCCTCTTTCTACATCTCCTCCATTCAAATGCAGTTTTGAGTGCACAGAATAGTTATTGGCAAGACAAACTAAGCATGTTTAACTTAACAGAAACTTACGGCAATGTTTATGTTGGTGACACATAATCGGCATAAGAGGCTTTTCAAGTATTTATTAGATGTAAGAGAAACAGAAACTTACAGACTTGATTCCAGTGCAATTGGCTCCGTCAGATTTGAGTAAAATCCCATCTGCTGTAGCTAAATATCACAACAGAGTTTGATGTTCTTATTAAATGTGGAAACTAGATAGTGGCCAGGAATTAATCTTTAGTGTTAAAAGAAAGCTGAAGATTGTACCAAATGTGGTAACGACAGTCCTGTAACAATTAACTCAGGGAAAAATTAAAAAAATGCTGTGGCTCACAGATGTAGTGTAGTGATGACAGAGGGTCTGTGCAGCCATCTAACTGGGGAGTAGAGTTAGGACGGGGAACACTCTGAATACTGTGAGCTGTGTCATTTGATATCCATTAGTTCTATTTAGACCTTGGACAGGTATCCTGCATCGAGAAAGAAGTAGGTTTTGCAGTAGCAATGGAGACTGAAAATACACAAATGTAGTCCTGCACAATATACCGAGTCACAAAAATCACTGCAACTTTAGAGTGTGTAAAAATTGCAGTCACAAAGGACTGCTTGGATATAATCTCTGGTAGGCTATTACATTTCCCCTAGCATCCATCACCGTCTACGTCCTAATAATTTACTATTTGGTCAATTAGATGGGTTGTTACACTATTGGGTATCTGATTATTGTTTTAATGGCCTTGGGGATCTCTCTGGAAATGAACACTTTCACCTCACCTTTCCGACTCACTTAAGACGCATTTTGATCGCCTGTAAGCCAGCCTGCCACAGATTTTTATTGGACATGTCTAAAAATCCTGCATCATGGTGCTGCAGGTTTTACTTTTGCCCCAATGCAACAGAATTAATGCAACTGCAACTCAGCATCGCAGTGGTGACCCAAATAATGTAACATAATTTCATGCAGATATGCAGATAAGAAAATGCTTTCCTCACCTGGATATGCAAAATTATTGCACTTGACCTACTTTGATTATTTCGTCTGACATTAATTTAACCATTTGGCGGCACTCACACATTATGGAAATTTAAATCTCAGATTGCTAGTTAGTCCCTTAATATTGGGAAAAAATTATTAAGCAGACCCTGCAGAATGCTATAAACTCCACTCCACTGATCCCAGTATACCAGCACTATTTAAACTGGGAGTGTATGAAACAACATGAAATGACATTATTTTTAACTAAATACACTTCAGTCATGTTTAGACCCATACAAGAGCATATAAGACAATATATAAAACAGTAGTACCTGTCATGAAGTGGAGGTGAGGTGGTGAGGCAGACGCTGGAGACCCAGGTAAGATATGGAAATAATGATGATTTAATGATAACAAAACAGGAAAACAGTCCAAAAACCGAGGCAGCACTGCAGAGCGGAAACAAGGCTCAGCACAGGTAGCACAGGGCAAACGAATGGACACATACACAGACTAGCTGACATCAGACGAGGACCCAACGAGGAACACAGGACACAGGTGGGACTAAATACACAAGGAGGAAATCAAGGGAACAAGACACACCTGGGAACAATCAAGGGGAGGACAGGACAACAGGGAGACTAGGAAGACACAGAAAACTCAAAAATAAACACAGAAAAACACAGAACCTGACAGTACCACTACTTTAAGAAGAGTTAAAGTAGTACTTCTCTGGTGTCCCAGTTATAACCACTTGTCTTGTGAATAAGGCGACAAATTTAGAGTTGTCCTGTACTAATTCCTGGACTAATTTTTCACTAGAAAAATCAATGCCGTATTCTGTCTTTGTTGTGTGCATGATTTTGTTTTATTTATCTGCCGATTTCTTTATCCTTTGAATTTAAGTTTTATTGCTGTGTTCTAGTCTGAAGTGACGGAAATCAGATCTGTAAGCACAGAATCTTTGCAGACAGGGAAGATCCAGATAACAGAATTTCTCATAGAAAATCTCAAAGGCTTCACCATCAGACAGCAGAACAGACTGGGAGGTATAAATGTATGAGGAAAACTGTCTTCACAGTAATGCATTTTGGGAATGTTCGTTGTTTTTTTTAAACTGGTAAATTTAATTGTGTGTGTTTTGTTTGGCTTCAAGTACTACACCACACATTAGTGTCCAATGTGTTACTTTTCTATCCATCTGCTGTTTGCAGAAATCCATTTGTCATAAGTTAGTGCGAACACCAAGTAAACTAAAAGTGAGCATCAACAAGGAGCCGTCTTCCCCAACACTTTGGTTCTGACCCAGTGAAGCCAAGCTGCAGGTGTGAACACAGCCCAGTGTGTGTTTTGTAAAGTGATGAGTTGTTCTCAGCGCCGAGCCTTCCATTGTTCATGTTGCAAGTCAGCAGGAATCCACCAGCCCACTGCTCCCGCCTCTTCCACTCAGCGTTTTTCCCTTTTACTCATGCAGTGGCATCACATAAAAACGAGATCCAGACCTGGCACATTAGTAGTTTAATTTTAAAAGACATAAAGAATGTTCTAAGCTCCTGTGAAGCCAAATGAATAGAGTGGAAATTATTCTAAAACTGACTAATTTAAGTGTCTTGTGCTCCATATTTTTAAGAGTAATTAAAAGAACAAACAACAGTGTTATTTGTCACCAAGAAAAAAAATAGATGTACTTAAAAGCTGCATGTCTATAAACACTTATCTGGAATATCATTCAGATGTTCTTACTAACAAACTTAGAATAAGTTTCTACACTCCTAATTACAGACTTGCAGCTCCAGGAGGATAATGTGAAGGAAAGCAACAGCAGATGTATGGCACTCCTCCATCGTACCTCATGGCTCATTCTATGGTTCGCCTGATCAATGTGATTTATCTGTGGCAAGGGGGAAGAACACTTCTTCCCTCTGACATTCACTCCCGATACGCATGTACGAAAGACGCCCGGCCGCCATGGAAGCACTCTGCCGTCTGTTCACAATCCCCAGTTCTGACATTTTCTGGCTGCTGCTTTACATTTTGTCTGTGTGGAGATAAATTCTTGCACACACCCCATCTCAGCAGGGACGCCACAAGGTGACAGCATTCATCACACATCAAGCAACATAGTTAATCTACTGACTTTTCCCTCAGAGCAAAGAAGTTGCAGTTAATTGAAACGGTGTTTGTGTATAGTTACCAACAGTAGCCTCATTTTTACAAACAAGACCAAAAACCTTTTCTAAAACCCATGTTCTATATGTGTCTTTGGTTTTCAGCACACAAAAACACACAAAAACACTGACACACTCAATCAATCTCCATCCGTCCTGTCCTTGACTCTTACTTGTCAATTGTGGCACTGGTTGACCTTCCTGTCTGCATACTTAGGTAGCTTTTTTGCTTTATTAGCATAATCAATATATTCACATAATGGCTTTCGACATTGGACTGACTCAAAGTGTGTAGTCTTAGTGTATAGGCGTAGTCAGGGAATACATATACATACATAGCGGTCAGCAATAGAGTCGTAGTTCTCTAAAGGTCAACAGTGCTGTAATTCTGCTGCCACACAAATATGTCGCAGAAAATGTCAATTAAAAATGTCATCCTTTGTAAAAAACACTACGCAACAATCTTCTGTAAAATGTCACTACCACACTTTTTTTTTTCAGTCTTTTTATAATATATGGGACAAGCTGACTGTCCCAGTGCCTCTGGCAGAGAAGGGTTCTTCCTCTGAGAGAGTTATTGTGTTGTCTGTCTTAGGCAAGCTGCCCAGTTTAGACAACAACCTCCTGACAGGCTGGATGTGGCAGAGAAAGACAAATTCCCACCTTCAGTCAGAAACAGATAAGCAACTGGACACTTTCTATTTTCCAAAACTCCATGCGAATAGGAGTGAAGAGAGCGGAAAACAAAAGAACAATAACTACCGAATACAAACACCACAGAGAGAAGCGAAAGATAGACATGCAGAGACACATGAAGGCTTAATTGGCCCCTTCAGAGATGGAGTAACACATTGTGAGTGTACAGTAGGCACATTGACTCAGATGTGTGAATGTGCTCATAGTGGAAAACCTCAATGAAGGCATTTTAAGTACATAACTTGGTACATTGTTCCAAGTGAAATTGGTAAACGCACCAAAACCGAACAAAATTTTGCAAAATGTTCATGAGCTTGTTAACGCAAATGAACAAGAGAAAAAAAAATCTACTTGACTAAAAGGAATTGTAATTTATTTCAAGATTGATATCTTATATTTGGAGCACCTATATGCAGATGGTTGATTCTAGAAGAAAAAGCTCTTTGGTGGCAGTGCAAAGGATTTCACACAAATGCTGGCGCTGAGGTTTGGCACTATATAAGCTGAACTATATTGAATTTAAATGAGATCCTGGAGGCTCCAGTGGGGCTTCCTTCTGGCTGTGGAACCATGGACCACATCTTTACCATCAGTGACAGATTTGCTGCCCTGCTTTATATGTGTTTCAGAAAATCCTTACAACCATGTACTCAAGGTATTCTGTTGGGGGTTCTTCAAATGACAGACGTGGCTCTTACAGGCAATCTATTCCTTTCATACCAAGAAAATTTGAAAGTTGAAGATATTTTGACTGCAGCAAACAATATCATATCACAACATTGAACTATACAGTTGGAAGCAAAGAAGTAGGTTTTTTTTTTTTCTGTCAAGGTAACCACTTGCTAAAACTCAGCAAATAATCTTCATATATTAATATCCTCATCATGGTTACACTGTACTTCCCCTGCTGGAGAGGAGCTGTGATTAAATTACACATCCAGGCATAAATCACTGTCATCTATCTTCCATCTAGCCTTTGTCAGTGAAAAGCCACAGCCTTGGTGAGCAGATCCTTGAATATTCCCTGGTCCCAGCTTGGTGGACGTCCTTCAATCAAATCAGCTCAAATAAAAACAAAGAATTAACTTTAGTCAAAAAAATATTCCACCAGGCACGGCCTCCTGCCTCGAAATCCTCTAAACATGACGTCTTTGACAGCGGCTTCTCAGTCAAGAACAAACACAATCACTCTCTGGGCGCAAGAATTAAAGTCTGAAATAATTACCCAAGTCAATGGGTGCCTCTATCTCTGATTGGTTGAGTGCTCGGGCAAAAGCTATTAAGTTTTCTTCCTTCTTTTTTTCCACAGGATTTCAATTAAAATCTGTGTGAAATGGCGGGCCTATCTTTAAATGATAGACCCTAGAAATCCCTTCTCGAGGGAGGCCCTATTGTAGTGTCCTCATCAACACTCCAATTAGAGTTTGCCTATTATCTCTCATGATAAAAACGGGTATTACCAGAAACACCACCTTATTCTTCTCTCCTAAAGTAACTCTTTAGCTTTTCACCCTATAATTTCATTACAGGCAGATCGTCATTTGTCAATTAGAATAGTCATTTCCATTAATGATTCTTTGTATCACTAAATTTGGAATAAATTGCTCCTTGACTTGGATCTCATGTTTCGGTTCAGTAATATCTAATGAATGTAGAATGAGATTTGAATACAAACACTAAAATGTATATATGCAAAAATGAAGGGCAATTATAAGAAAGAGAACTAGAAGTTGAAAACAGTAATGCAGAGAATTAGGAAGAGAGCTTCTTTAACTATAATTTAACCATCAATTTAAAAAGTGGTTTTATGTATTTCACATAAAACCACATGGATAAATATATTTATCCATCCTTTCCCCTGCTGCCTTTCTAAGATCAGGCAGCAGAGGTATCAGGTCCAAGAGGGAATCTAGACATCGTGTCACAATCTATTCTGTTTCTGCCACATCTCAAGTCAGCTCACTGCTTTGCCCTTCCACACCCCATTATCCGCCTGAAGGCTTAGTAGTTTTCACCTGTGTTCTTGGCTGTTTATGCCCGTGTCTTCCACCTTATGGGTGCAAGATCGTCTGTCGTCAATTCCTATCACAACTTTCAAGCTTTTTCTTTTCTATCTACCTGATCTGCTCCTGATCGTTTATCTGACCTGTTTGCCTTCTAAAGACGGTCTTTGCCTGATCCTCATCTGGTCTCAGTAGCTCTCCTCCTGTGTCTATGAAGTAGTCCTAGCACCAGGCCTGGTTAAACAGTGGACCGACTTTGGTGGAAAAGCCCTAAAAGAATGGACTGATATCAGGGGTGGGGATGAGGATAGCTTTATGATGTAGTTTTAAAAGTTTCTTGATAAGTACCTTTCACTAAAAATGTAGTTGTTTCTTCAGTATTTAAAAGCACACCTTCTAATATCTTCTGAGAACATATGAGCATAATGGAGGCAGCATCAAACTTGACTTCTAATAGAAAACTGAAAGAGTTTGGGATTAATGAAGAGCAAAAATGAAAGATATTCACTGCACTCTGAGGAACGTTCATCATCAGCAGCAGCACATGCTGGTTGTTTTCTTCCCATAATGTGCCTCACTGTGGCAGCAACCAAACGTGGGCATTCACTAATATTTTTATTTACTCCATGTGTCCTGCACAAGAACTGGATAAATTAGCTTCTTGGTAAATGGTCTGCAGCAACGAGGTTCGACAAAGTGCTTTACAGCTGGTCTTCATAGGGGAACTTGCAGAGCTGTAGATCTCCAGAACTGGGGTTGGGACTCCTGTCAGGATATCTGATTGTTCTTATTTCAGTATTTTATTGTACCTGTTGGTACTTATTTTATTTGACTACTTTTCTACCTCCTCTCTACATTAGTTAATTATTTGCTTCGGTGCACTTTTTCATTCAGTTTTCATCTAGGTGACCAATTTCAAGGTTAAAATAAATCTTTAGAAATCTGAAGATTTCTAAATGCACAAAACTGATAGTTTTTTGTTTCTTCACATTTTTTCATACAACCCAGTTTGCTCAATTGACACAGTGGCTTTTGTCACCCTTCCTACACAAAGTCCACAGTGGGTGACTTTGTGTAGGAAGGGTGCTAATTGAAAGAGAATGGAATCTCCTACAAATCCATTCCCCATGGTGTCAAGAAGCATCATTGAGGAAAGCTGACGATGGCAACCTTTTTCTCTACCCACCCAGACACCTGCTGCTCCAACATCTGTCACAGCCAAACTGCCTAATCCTTCATCCATGAAGTCCTCCTATCATCCCATCAGTGGTCCATCCATTCAGTCATCCATCTCTCATGGAGGCTGTGGTTTGCTAAAAAGTCGTTCTGGCTCTTAGAGCAAATCGGTTTCCAGAAAGGTATGAAGGCTACAAATCAAATTCTTTAACTTTTTACTGTAACCAAACAAAAAGAACCAGAATGCCTCTGCCATCCAGAAGAGGGTCTGAATACACAAAGGAACATGTCAAAAATACACTAATGTAGAGAAACAGTTTATAAGTGGGCACGGACTGTCACCTACCCCTAACTCTGCAGCTCCAAAATTTGCATTAGCTCTTCCATTAATGCCAAATCAGGGGGTAGAGGTTTGACTGGATCAGCAGAAATTAAATGTGCGTCAGCAGGAGGATAGAACCACCAAATGCTCAAAAAGTAAAATAAAATTAAACCATGAATGCAATGTCTCTAAGGGAATAGAGAAATATAGATCCTGCAAAGAAAACATTTCCCGGATTGATGCCGAGACACAGAAACGCCATTGCTTTGAATGGAAAGAAAAAATAAACAACACGAGTTGTTTACATGCATATTTAAAAAAAAATCGGATGCTGTCAATATCAGAGCATAAGACACAGTCGTTTTTTTTTTTTTTTTTTTTTTCATCTCAGGCCTTAATACGCAAATCCATTAAAGTAAGGGTGGTGTGAAATTTCAGCTCGTCCAAGAACATTGACTTAATGATGAATGTGTCGTCTCAGCTCGGGGGGCTTGATGAGAATCTGCAAGCTTCTGACAGTATTTCTATATTATCTATGAAAAGCTGCATGGCCACAGTTATCATCCATTAAGTCCTGGGATTCATGAATCCAACTCAGCAGAGATGGAGCAGAGAGAGAGAAACCATCAAAAAATGTTGTTTCGGTTGTCAGGAACGTGTGTATATGTATGTGTGTGTATGGGGAGGGATGTGTGCGCGCGCGTGGGGGTGTGTGTGTGTGTGTGTGTGTGTGTGTGTGTGTGGGCATCAGCGAATTGTGATACTAAGACATAAATCAGTTTATACAGTGCCACTATGAGTGCTCTGTTTTTGTTTTTGGAGTTGAAAAAAGAAAACTACATCATACAAAAATATATCATTGTTAAGATTGCAAACCTTTTTACATAAACCACAGATTTTGAAAGAGTTTCAAGATTTATGGATGAATATAGAGGGAGAAAAGTTAATACAGTTGGTTGCAAATCTTGTCATAGGCCATATAATACATGATGGAGATCAAATAAATAATTTATGCAGGAAGTGTGATGGATGTGTAGAGTCAAAGAGCAAGTTGGAGAAATTTTAGCCTATGTCTTCCCAGACTCGTCATAAGAAAGGCAAGATAAATCCCATAAAATTATACATGCTTGGAGTTCTGGCAGAGAGATTTATCATTGAATAGACAGTGTTATTACTCTGCTGCATGACAACGTTTCTTTGAGATGCAAATTGTAGCGAGATCTGCATCTTTGTGACCATGATGGTCAAAAACTCCTGATTTTTATGAACTCTTTTCTGGTCTCATAGGCGTTGTAGCATCATTACTCTAATCAAGCTATTGACAATTGATAATTTGGTTAAAAAAAATCAATACAAACAGCAAAAAACCACTAACCAAATGTAATGTAGAACTGGTTAAAACCAAACAGGCTTAGAAAGCTAGGCGATTTGGAAACACGTCAGCAGAAAATGTATTTTTATGGTGTCTGTCATCAGTACAGATAGTATACTCTTGAGTTACAAAGTCACAGCTTATGACTAAATAAGCTCTTGCTAAAACCCACCTAAGAAATATCCGTCCGATAGTCATCTGACCTCATCTAGAATGACTTCTAGAAATTAATGTTAGTTTGTTGTAGTTCAGTTTATGGACAGACTGAAGAAAAAATCCACAAACAACAAGCAAAATGCATAGTTGTATGAAAACCAGGATTTGAGAAAGTTAGGCCTTTATGTCATTTTATTTCCCAGAAGAAAATAAGTCTAGTTTGTCAGTACAGAACCAAGCTGAGGTCACCTCTCCTGACTGCATCTGTCTTAACTCCTGCTTTGAGTTTATTTTTCTGAAAAGGAAACACTACAGCGTGATACCATTTCTTTAAGGTTTGTTGCTCTGGCTCTCTTGAAAAGTGACAGGCTGAGATGCCCTCAGTTTGACTTAAGCGTTGCTGGAATAAAAACAGTGTGTGAAACATCACATCTCGACAGTGGGCTTATTCATGCCTTTGTTTTACCGTGGTATTCTGTAAATAAACCACTTTTCATGGCGTTGTCAAGCAGGCAATTCCCAAAGAGAACCACAATCTTAGGAGTAAAAATCTTCCTGAAATCAATTTCAATAGTTTGTCAGAGTTATTCTATTCTTTAAAATTATCTGTTGTTAACATTTAGTGTTCACGTTTTTGAGTAAAACTTTAATGCTTGTCATCTACTACGATGCAGAATTGTTCAAGAACTTCTTGCTGTTCTCTTCTAACTAGAGCTGCCGAAATATTTCTTATTCAACCCCAATCCGAACCCACAAAGAGAATTTAACAAACCAACCATGTTATGGATTTTTAATGTTTTGTGGATAAAGAGTTGTCTTTTGCACAGCTGAATACATAACCGAGAATATTATCACCAAAAATCTGGACCATTGCAGTAATTCTGTAATCCTTCCAAGCCCTGTTGTGCTGCTACTTGCCAGCCCATTTTGCACCTATGCGGCTCAGCCCAGATGCTCTCCACAGCGAGAGGGAATCTAATGAATGAATCAGTTATTGCACTTCTAATGGCTGCGGGGATCCGGGGCTGCAGGTGTGTTGTGGTACCAACGCCTCACAGAGCAAATGTTATTTCTGCACCGCACACAAGGGTGAGTCAATGCGACCAGAAGGACCCTGTAGACTTTGCTCAAACATATATCTGTGAGTGTAAGTGTTTATCTTGTTGAGGGTTTTTGTGGAGTTTGAGGTCATGCATTGGGACTGGGACCTGATTTCAGTCTTTAAAGTGTAATTTTGCTACTTAAACAAATTTGTAAATTTTAGCCGAAGCTGTTTACACAGATCCATCCGTCAATTTGCTTTATCTGTTTGACTCTGCTCAGAGTTGTAACAAATGTAGTAAAAGGCAGCTGCCATCAGGCGTCCAACAAAGCGTTGTGTGAGTTTATTGCAGTATGAAGCGTGGCCAAGAGGTGTCAGTAAATCTAACCTACTGAACTTGAAAATGTAGGCAATGTGAAACAGAAAAAGAGCCTAGAAAGCAACATCGGCAAGAATAATTCTAGTATTTATAAATTTATTTTAGAATAGGCTTAAAATTAAAAGGTAATTCAGTTTTTAAGCGAGCTGGAAAATTTGGTGCAATTTAAAAAAAGAAAAAATGTCTGTTGGCTCAGAAATAACGTTTTTGTGACATGACATTATTTCAATCTGGAAAGACTCAGACGGAGAAGGGACAACAATTAGAAGAGTTTAATGACATAAAGGAATATATTATACACATATTCCTTTAATGTCTCTTTTACCAAAAGACTGCATCATTGTTTCTTTTTTTATGAATCCCGACACAACGACTGGGACACAAAGGGTTCGGGGGCGTGCTGTGGTGGCGCAGGGGGTTAGCACGCCCCACGTTTGGAGGCCTTAGTCCTCGACGCGCACGTCGCGGGTTTGACTCCTGGTCCCGGTGACCTTTGCCACATGTCCTTCCCCCCTCTCCTCGTCCTCTTTCCTGTCAGTCTACTGTCAAAAAAATGCGAGCCACTAGCGCTTCTAAAATCTCAAAAAAAAAGGGTTTGAACTGGCAACCCACCAATTACAGGACAAACTCCCACCACCAGGCACTATCTCGTTTTCCTGGATAATCGCAAATCGCAGTGAAGTAATAGCTTGCTAGTGAATATTAAGATAAAATTTTAAAAAATTCATTAAATAAAATTAATTTCTAAGTTTTAGATTTTATTATTAAACTGTTTCAAGCAAGTCTTTGCTTCGTAACCTTTATAGCCTACAGCTACAGATAATATATGTCAAAATAAAGAATAAATGTATAAATTTGTGCCTGGTTATATCCTGCATCTGCCTAGAAAACACAGAGAAAACAGTGACCTTGTCTGATCTTGAGCGTGTGTGGTTACAATCATGTAACAGTTGCGAGATGGCATCTGACACAGGGCTTTGTCTTCATTAGAACAACATCAGGTTGTGCACCAGCCAGTACAATGGCTTCATTTACTTCAGCGATCTGCTGAGAACTGCTCTGTAATAACACGGGTCAGGACCTGAGTGGCAACGAAGCCGTCTCGCTGCAAACGCTCTCTTCAGTGATGAAAGACGATGTCAGCTATCTCCTCTGCTGCTGCACTAATCTTCGCCACTAATACAACCCACTCTGGTCCTCACTCAAAGCCTTCGCTTTGGACTCGTCTTCTAGTTCTGCTCTCCACTTCCCAACTGTCTGCTCCGTTTCACCTGCTCTGCCAATCATTTCTCATTCTGCCCTCTTTCCTTCCAAGTCAAAATCTCGGTAATTGTTTCCAATTTTCTTTCATATTGTTTTGTTCTTATTGTTGTTCTGAAAAAAAAAAAAAAGATTTCAAATGTTTCAATGCCACCTGTCATGTTAGAACTATGGTTGCAGAACGCTGACAAAGGTTATTGTCACTTTGGTTGACGGAAAGGGAAGGCAATATAAAAACACATTTATTTGTTTTGGGTTTTTTTAGATTGTGGCAGGATTACGACACAATTCATCTTCAACAACAACAACAAACAATTCAAACATAAAAATATTTTAAAAAATCCAGTATTGTTTGTTTGGTAAACATCAAATATGGGAAATTTATTTTCCAAATAAATCATATTTTACTGAACGCTTTTAGGAATACTAATTTCTAGCTGATAATGTCAGAAAAAAAAAAAAGGTTAGAGCTTTTAAAAAACGCCTTCCTTTAAATAAATTTAATCTTTTATTGCATGAGCATGATCTGAAAAAAAAAGAAAAGAAACATACATTTATTCAGTGGGGAGACTATGTTAAAAACAGCACTTTTTTAAAATGAAACTTAACTGAAGTATGCTTGTAATTTATTTACTTTTTATTTTTGATCAGAATGTTGAGGAACCTTCATTAATGATGCATCACTTCCATCTTCCCTGCGTAAGAGCTGTGATGTGACAGAGGCTCATTTCTATAAACTACTTTTCAAGATAAAATAGACAGAAAACATGCCAGTTTACTCACCTAAACTTCAAAGCAATGAGTACAAAGTCTTAAACAACATCTCTGACAGGCTGGGATGTGCCACCACACATAATGATACGATAAAAATATCCAGATTCTGCATTTAGAAATCTGCAGCATAGAAGTCTCTACACATCTTTCCCAGGTGGATCATAAACTTTGAAATGCTGAATATTCCCTTATAGATCACCATGTGGCCTATAATTTAAATGTTTTTTGCCTTGTGCCTCGTTGAAGCAAATTAGGATTTTAACAAGAAAGGATAAGGAGGGGAGGAGATACAAAAAGATGATTACTAATTCATGATGCCCTTACTTTTACTATTCATTGTAAAAAAAAAAAAAAAAAGTAAAATAAAGCAGACACCTTAATGGGGCCTTTTGAACGACTAATTAAAGAACTAAAAAAGTTTCTCAGCCTTTCCTGATTTCACTACTCACATCTGACTGTGCGATGTGGGATATTTATTGTAATTTTTCAGGTGTGTGTGTGTATGTTCTGGACTAAGATGAGGAACAACATACAGCTCGATTTCTCTCTCTTCCCTGATGGATACGATGGTTTTCCTCCAGACAGTAGCTCTCATAGAGATTTACGAGCATTCAGAGATGGGCACACACACACTGACAGTCAGAGAGATTGGTGAGTTTACATCGAAGCGTCAGGAATGGGAGAAGGAGGAAAGCCGACCTGTGAGCTACTAGACATAAACAGGTGAATGATTTCCTGCTCCTTCTCAGGTGGTTTCCTCATCTTTCAACTCACAAGCTTGATCTGCAGACCCTCAGTTAGGAGCAGATTGCTTGGTTGCCTTTTCTACTTTGTATTTTCCTAACCACAGTGCGGCATAAGCTAAGCTGGAGTCATGTAAAGCCTCATTCTGTGGTCTGGATTGGATCATCGATGGGATGTTGCAACAAGCTTTTTGTGAACATTTGCCCTTTTACCTACAAGAAACATACATGACCTGGAGCGGCTGCTCTCAGACATACAGAGTCCCCGATTGGATACAGACAGCTGAATGAAAAACCTGAACAGTAACCTGTAAGGCCAACACAGTGACCTTTACAAAGATCCGGCTCGTCCTTTTCCCTTGTTTCTTGTCTATTTTCCATTCCGTCTGGCAGGGTGTGAAAAGCACAGTGAGTGAATGCCTGAAGAGCCACACAGAGGTCAATTTCTTTCTGTACAGCTATTATTGAATCACACACTTATTGTGTGGAAAATCAGAGCTGCTCAAAAACACCGGCTGCAACTTTAGCAACACCAGAAGCAAATAAGCTCATCTATTTTTATGGGGAACACCAACTGGTTCTGTCTCGCTATAGGTGACTCATTTCATGGTAATGTTTAAGAATGTGCAGTGCAGCTGATTTCAAGCGCATCTATAGGGAGATAAATGCATTGAAGTATAAAATAACTATTAGTGCAAAAAGGTATTAGAGAATCATAAGCAATAAATTATTAAGAAGGGAGAAAATAAACACTGACTGAATTTTTAAGACAGGGATTCTCATTTCAATGGATGGAAGAATAAAAAAGGTTTTAGGGTCTTCACATCGTCATATTGAACCTTGTTGACACACTCTTCGAGGGGGGCTCACATGTTTGAGAACTTTGAACTGAACAATACTGTTTTTTAAGTGGAAATGGAAATAAAGTTTTAAGTTATTCTGCCAGAACCTCTACTTTGGGAAACCTTTTTAAAATCCCAAGCCAGGATTAAAGAGACGTGTTATGAAATATGACACACCTTGCAAAAAACCCCCCCAAAAAACCTAACTAACAAAAAAAACACACACACAAGTAAACTGAAGGAAATTCAATTGCAAATTAGCAATTACCATTGATTTTTAAAAAGGGCAGCAGCTTTATTTTCCTTTTTAAGCAGTTGGCAATAATTGGAGCAAAATAGAAAAAAGGAACAAGAAAATGTGTTCTGATGAAATGCTGTTTAAAAAAAATACTTATATTCCATTTGGACAATTTATTGTTTGTTTCAATTCAGTTTTGCAGAATCTAACTTGAGAAAATCCAAACTAATCGATGAAGAACAGCTTAAATGTAAAGCCAAATTGTTTTGCATGCTTTTTCATGTCTTACAGTTTGAAGGCCAGTTTCAATGTTTCCTTATGAAATCTCCGTTGTCTAGATAGCAGCTTCAGCATTTTATTTTAAATAAGTACAATGTGTTACTAACTAATACAGGTTATTGAAACAATTACTTAAAAAAGAAGCTATGATCTGTCCCACCAACAGAAAAGCTTGTGAAAACAGGCTGGCTGTGATGCATCCTTCCTTCAGCCAGTCTGCCACCTCCCTGCTCTCCATATCATTGACTCTTTGCTGACATGAAAGCACTTTTTGCCCAGACCCCTCTCAAATGATGCATTGTGCAGAGGGAGTTGTCATAGTGGACCATACTATGACAGTCTTAAAGAAGCCAGCTCAGAGAAAAGAGGTGGCTACTTTACTTTTTCTTTCATGTTGCTGGGTTAGTACTCCACACACAATCGCTGGGGCTTTTATTGACGACTGGCATCGTCTCAGCCCCCCGAGCGTCTGGCTGCTCCCTAACTGCATGCAAGAACGAGCGTGGACAGCCACAGAGGGAAAATCATTCCTCTCACTCAGGGTGGCGTGCTAGGACTTCCAATGGTCCTGCCGCCCCCTTTATGCCCCCTTTTTCCTTTTGGCATTCCCACGAGTGTGTCTGATGGCTGGTATCCGTGGCCGTGCTCTCTGGCTCTGACCTCAATCCGTCTTATTAAACCTTAAGTGGGAATGAGGAAGACATCTACCTCTTGAGATATGTATCTGTGAACTGGTAGCCCACAGGGAAATCTGTGCCTGTGTGCCCTCTTGCTAAATCAAAGACTGGGATTTCACACCTTGAGCTGAAATCATTTAGGCAGATATGAGCCGACGTGGAAGCCTGCACCGTTGCAAAGATATTTCAAAGAGTTGGCCTCGAGCACTTTCTTTACGTCTCTGGAGACGGAAGGGCGAAATGACATCCACTTACCGTACTGTCTTTTTTTTTAGATGACAAATTGATGTGGATGCTGCACCCCATACTGTAACCGTATCACAGTATGAATCATTTGTAGAAGGAAATGTAATCAATGCTTACTGGCTTAACGCTCATTCAGAGACAGCCGTCATGCCGCTATTCAATATTCAGCTCTGCTGAACGCGACGTGAGGAAACTTCCCATTGCTTAAACAAAGGAGGAGACTCTCGTTGCTCAGAAGGCAGCACTAATATCAAAAAGCATGTCTTGTAATATAAGGCCCCCGCATAGCCATGTTAATTTAATTTGTGCTGAAGCAAGTCTCTGTTTCTCAAGTGTGCAGTTTAGCATTACAGGCACAAGCGTTCGAAAACCCTTTAATAACACAGACAAGAACATCTGAAGCAGTAAAAGAAACTTAGAACATAAAGGATAAACGGCACAAATTCGATGACAACGTCTTTTACTTTCTCTCTGCCTACAAAATAAATAGTGGGGCCCTCAAACTATATTGCCAAAAATATTTGAGCGTGCACCTTCACACTTACAAATGGTAAATGGCCTGTACTTGTAAAGTACACAACGTTCAGTCATTCGCTCACACATTTACATGCTGATGGCGGTAAGCTGCATTGTAGCACAGCTTCATCTCTTCTGGGAAGGCTTTCCACAAAAATCCTAAACCACAAGGTTTAGGATTTTTTACCATTCTTCCCAAAGTACATTTATGAGGTCAGACTCTGATGCTGGATGAGAAAAACTAGCTCACAGTCTCCACTTTAATTTATCTCAAATATGTTCTGTCGGGTTGAGATTAGACCTGGGTGCAGATCATTCCAGTTCTTCCAGAAAACACTTGCTCAGCCACGTCTCTATGGACTTTGCTTTTTACCCTGCTTGAGTCGTTCTCAGTTGTTCCCACAAAGTTGAAACATGAAATTGTCAGAAATGTCTTGATAAGTTGAAGCATTACAATTTTCTTTCACGGGATCTAAGGTGCCAACCTTAGATCCTCTACACCGCAATCCCCTCTGCACCAAACTTTGACACAGTCAAGTCAGAAAAGTGCCATTTTCCCAGCCAATCAGAAAGGCTTGATTCGTTATTCCAGAAAACACATCTCCACTTCTCTTGAGTGGACGTCTGCAGCATCTATTTGTGCATCTGGATCTGCTAACCCCACTCTATGATCTTATACCACTTCCTGGTTGAGTTGCTGTCTCTCCCAATCACTTCAGCGTTCCTATAATTCTGTTAACAGTGGAATATTTAGTGGTGAAGAAATGTCTTAACTGGTCTTACTGCAATGCTGGCATCGCATCATGCTACCACACTACATTTCATTTAGCTCCTTAGAGTGACCCTTTCATTCTCAAATGTTTGTAGAAGTACTCTGTATGCACAGGTTCTTAATTTTCTAAATCTGAGCAGAATTAATCGATCGAAAGACCAGAATTCAATTATTTTATGGGGTTAGTGATTACCTTGGGATTTTTCTTTTTGTTTGTTTGTATGCTGGAATTTGAACAAAAATCCTTCTTTTTTTTCTTCTGACATCAAGCAACAAACATTTACAAAATAAAGCCTGAACTGAACTGCTGAAGTCAAAATGTGGAAGAGAGCTTAGCGCTGTCTGAATAAGACAATTCCTTGGAGTTTATCATTATTCCGACAACACAGAAGAGAGAACACATTTACCTGGCTGCTTCCTTCCTCTGCTCTAATATACCTTTACACCATGTACTAACAAAACCTTAAACATTTGCCTATAAAATAACGACGAAAAGCAACAACGCATAATATACTGAAAGTGAAAAAATAGATATTTATAGAGTATATATA
>CAEFZY010028261.1:0-23086 GCA_903066815.1 Brachyrhaphis roseni
CCAACCAACCAACCAACCAACCAACCAACCAACCAACCAACCAACCAACCAACCAACCAACCAACCAACCAACCAACATTATGAGCTAAATGAAAAACTGACTAATAGTCTAACTACCTTTACGTCACTAGATGTCACTATGACAACTTGATGCCATACATGTACAAACTATACTGTCTTCAATGAAAGAAGAGGCCTTAAGCTGTTGAAATGTGTGTGTGTTTGAGGGGGGGGGGGGGTGCGTGGGGTGCGTGGGGGCGGGGGGGATGTGGTGTGTGTTGATGTGTTGTGTTTGTTGGTGATACCAAAAAGCTACTGACTGGTTTTTATCCAGCATATGTGCTTCTAAAAGTGTGTGTCTGTGCCGCTCCTCCTCACTGCTGGCCAGGCAGCATGAGGAGCTGTTTGTATCTGAGTTTGGGATAATAAACACAACATAGGAGCTTCTCACACTGCAGCCACTCACCAGGCAGAGAGAGGGAGAGGGGGAGAGAGAGAGAGAGAGAGAGAGAGAGAGAGAGAGAGAGAGAGAGAGAGTGTGAGAGAGGAATCCTCCGGTAACACACCCAGCTCTGTTTCTAGTTTCCTTTAAACTCAAACCACCCTAAACTCCCCTGCCAGATGTATGCGTGTGTGTGTGTGTTTTGATTTGACATTCCATCACACACGCAGGGTAGGATTTTCCAGCAGATCCTGGAAAACGGGGAATCCTTTGGCCATCTCTGCTGATGTAGGAGGAAACTTGGAACCAAGTCATGGGCAGAGTTCTCTACTTCTGGAATTGCAAGAATGCAAATTAATTCACAAATTCATCTTACAACTTACTGGTTGTCTACAGCTGTTAATTATGTTAATTCACATGGAAACATAGATATCTATTGAATTTCATGAGTCATCATGTTCTCCCTGACCATAAATACAGGCTTCCACATGGGCTGGCCACAACAAACCACAGTAACTATGGTAACTTTAACACATCACAGTTACAGTAGAACACTCTCAGAGAGGGTTTCCAGCAGCGACAGGAAAGCAAAGGAGGAACATCAGTTGGAGTTAAGTTTGTCAGATAAAAGTTATATTGTCCTGAACAAAATGGTATTTAACCTACAGCCTGCCAGACATCTAGCTGAAAGAGGTGGACCATTTAGGTCAGAGGTCATCAAATCCAGGCCCGGGATGGTGTGCTGTAACTTTTAGATCTATCCCCGGTACAATGTCACAGAATTAAACGGCTGAATTGCCTCCCCAGTGGCAGCATGGTCCTGCTAATGACCTCATTATTTCTCTTAGGTGTGAACTCAGCTCCTCCAGACTAGCGACAGCAGCAACTAGCAAACACCTGGTGGAGATGTGAGTCTGCTGAGGTCATTATATCAACCACTTGTCAGTCCAATGCTGGAACAGCTGTGAGTTCACAGTCCATCATGGAGAAGCATTGTTGAAACCTGCTGAGGGCAGAGTGGAGAGGGCAGGATGTTCTTATAGACACAGAGGCCCATTTCAAGGCATCAGATATAATGCAAAGTCAAATTTGATATAAATATTGCTACTAAAGGTAACATAGCTACTTGATTGAGGTATAAAATTTCTCCCCGTAGAAGCTACACCTGGTCTGGCAGTCTGTTTGGCTGTGGAGAACCTGCAACACCTAATCATTCAGCCTCTGCTGCTTTTAATGTTTTTCTTTCATCAAAAGTATAAAAAAATCATTCTACACTAGTTCACATGTTTTAATTTGATAACTAGGATCAAATGGAAGGTATGTATGATTGCACTGAAATTATTTTTTGTAAAGTTGCTTTGAAAACAACATTTGGTGTGAATTAGGGCTATATAAATAAATTGATTATGAATTGATGGCATTATGTGTCTGGAAAAAAACATAAAACGCCCTTTTAAAATACTGATTTTTTTATCCAGATTTGTGCTGTGTGTGGGGGGGTGTGCATGTGTGTGTGTGTGGGGGGGGTGCGTGCGGGGGTGTGCGTGTGTCAGTGTGAAGGTCATTGAGTTCATTTCTTTTGTGTGCCATGAGAAGGAGTGTGATGGTCATGAGTAAAATTTAGGAGAACTTACTCCCTAATCATCTCTTCTTTCCATTGGTCCCCTTTAATCAGAGCGATGAGAGCAGAGAGGGAGAGCTTGAGATTACTATATAAAGCGATGGCATGCTGCAAGTCCCCAAGGGAAGAAAGAAATAATGAGTCACCAGGCTAGAGTTAAACACAGCCTTCTTCTTTCTTTTCTCTATTACTGATCTTTTCTTACCTTCTCTGGATTCTGCTTGTTGGTGAAATATGAGAGTTAGTTAAAGTGCCTGTTTTTTAGCCTTTGTTGAGTGTAGCTGTTATCCACGGTGCATCTCTGATCATAAATCTATTTTGTCTTAAATGTAAGATCTTCATCAACTTTTATCAAGGAGCAGAAAACACGGGATCAAAGTGTGCCAAGTCTGCAGCAACGTGTGAGGTAACGCCACGGTTTTCATACTGACCGCAGAAACAGCACACAGCTCTCACTGCAAGACACAGCCTGCCATTGTTAACAATCACATGGTGCCGTTTTAATGGCACACTTTATTTTCTTGGTATTCTGACCATGTCCTCTCATGCAAAAGCACATCAGCAGATCAAATGTAATCACAAAGAGCCACACAGACATATTTTCTCATGTGACTAATGATTGCAAAATTAATAACATGGGCATGATGAGTGTAACTTTCCATCGAGTCTAAGGAAAATGAAACATGACACAAGATGAACATGAAGACTTTCTGCTGGATTGAACAAGAAGGAAATCAACAGAAGTTTGGCAGCAGGCCAGCAGGCCTTTCTACCACCTCTCCTCTTTGTGCCTCCAGGCTCTGTTTACAGTTCTCCATGCTTGACTAAGAGATTTGGGCATTAGCTTAAGGGATGGCAGTGGACATTTCCATGGCAACCCTTTGTGTTTTCTCTTTTTAGCAACAATGGAGACTGATGTTAATTGAGAGATTTATGAGGACGATGAAAAGTGGGGTTTCCCACTCCTGTTGGCGTCAGTCCTGCACATTACAGTGTCTCCTTTGCTTAAACATAACAACTATTCTATATTCCTTAAAACTACAGAATTCCCTAAAGATCTGTTACAACTCAAAGGATGTCAATATAGCACCACTGGGTTAAATTGTCATTGTGGGATTAGGCATTTGTCTAGAGTTGAACTTCTGTGGATTTCACTGTTTTATATAGAAAAGTATCAAAATGTCCTGCTCTGCTCCACGATTAGTTGACTTGGTTTAAATTCGATTTTGAAAAGAACGCAATCATCTTCTGTCTTGATGTCTTTGATTATGGCATTTGACAAAATGTAATAATGTTCTTTGCTTGTCTCGTAATTGGCTACTGTATTATGTTTTTATCACGTAAAGCATTTTGAACTGCCTTGTTTCTACAATGTGCTACAAAAAGTAACTTGAGTGTATTTCCCTCTAATGTGTAGATTATTATTATTATTGCAATTTTGGCACTCATTGAATGTACTGTGGTCACTATGACATGAAATGGTGCAATCAAATGTCAACATGTGGAACATCCTGTCACTTTAAGGTGTCAGTTGTTCCAGGAGTTCAAATCTCTGTGTTGCTGAGATTTGAAAAGCTTCTCTTTGCTTCCTCTTTACTTTTGTGTCTCTTCAAAGTACACAGGAGATCTCATGAAGAACCGCTAGCTGAAATAACTCCATAAATATGTCTCGTATGAATGCTCAGCATATTAGACTTTAAATAGTAATATAGTTCCAGTGATTTAGAGTATGTGAGCTGTTACAGGAACATCACAGGCTCATTGACTGTTCAATAGTCAGTCCAGTCTGTGAATCCAGTAAAATAACTGTTATTCATGGCAAATCTTTCAAAATTTTACAGCTATGACTTGACAAATTCAAATCGTCTCATAAGGGAGTTAACCCACCACCACGATGTTTCTCATTAATAAAATCTCAGTTCAGTTTAAGGGCATCATCTGAAGCTTTAGTCATGTTTATCTGGGTGGTTCTTCTAGTTACTCACCTGCAGGATGGCAGAGATGCTGCAGCATTCTGAGCTGCAAAGGGAGAACAAAGGCCTATATGACTAGTAATGGACCCAAACAAAGCTGAACTGTGTCTCTGCTGCCTGTGCACACAGATGCTTAGACACTGAGACAAAGCTGCAGCACATTCTCTGTGAAAACTCCAAGGTTTGATCCTTAATAACCAAGTGTTCATCTTTCATCCCCCCCAAAATAGAGCGCCTTTAAATGATGTGAAGATGAAGTTGTTTTTCATGCTCCTCACTTGAAAACAGCAGCAAAGTTCTTAAAAATGTGAGCTGCACTCATGAACTCGTTCATGCACAACACTGTTGCTAGGAGACATAATAATACCGCGTCCTCCAAAGCAACCGACAGGAAGCAAATTGACTAACTATTGCGCTGCAGTGTTTATATTGTAACTATTGTTTTTATTAGTGCACACACACAGAGGTCCTTTATGATCCGGGCTGTTTACATCCATCTCATTCACTCATTTACAGAAACGTCCGTACAATGCTGTTATGCTTGCACTCCACTGATGTTATCCCTCTGAGGCCACCGTGGAAGTTCACTGTCTGCCAAGCACTTTGAAACATGCCAGTGGTAATCAGTTCATTGATATTCTACATTGATGATGAATACCCATCTGTTTACTACAGCAAGATGTTTATATTACCAACGGTTCCCTGTAAAGAGCAACACTCAGCAGAAGGTAATCAGCTGAGAGGAATCACAACAGAATTATATGACATAAAAAACACTTCTTCTCTATAAACCTGAATCCAAGCTCACAGGGTGGAAAAGAATCTCATTACCTTCAAGTTTTTTGTTTTTTTTAATGAATGTTTGTTTTGGAAAATAACAAAAGTGTCTCTGTTCAAGAAGCAGTTCAGCCCTAACTGAACTCACATGGTGGAGAGGGTGATGGAACCAAGTGCTCATATGGCTCACAAATGTCTGACTCATGTATGAAAGTAAGAGCATCGACACAAAACAATTCAAGGTAAAGACAAAGATCTGACAATAACATGTCACTTCTTTTTTCACAGGAGAAATCTGTGGCTACGCTCACGCTGCAGGCACAATGCTCAATTAAACTTTTTTGTGAAATCTTTTTTTTTTTTACATGGTCATTCACATTTCTAAAGATGCGACGTGTAAGTGTCCTGCATGCACAGTAGAGGATGCAGTAACAGTAACAGTAACAGTAACGTCCATATAAGTGGAAGTAATCATGGAGGCTAATGGCGGATTTTAAAGTTGTTTCCGACAGCAGACAGCACATTAACAACTCATCCTAATCCTCATTATCATCCGCATGGGTTGTGGGTTTTCTTCCAGGTCGCAGAACAGTGACCTTCGTCTGGTATCGTTGACATACAGGTTGGATGAATGCGACCTGGCCGTACATGCACTGGTCACATTTGAAAAGATCAGAAACCTGTCGGATTCAGGATCACAGAGCCAAGTGATTTATAGAAATCTGATCTGTGTTGCTCAGATTGTCAAGACAAGATCATATTCAGGTAGCATGAGGGCTTCAGGCTGCATTGTGAACGTAGCCTATGTCTAAATTTGACCATACATTAGAAAGATATATTTTAATCCATTTTGGTTTTAATATAGGAGTAGCTACTGGAAACAGTACTGTTCTTTGGAATCCATTCAAACTGCTTGTTTGTTTATAAATTGTTGGGATATTCGGGCGAAGGTGTTGAAAGTGGATGCTCAGCTCCTCACTGTTGAAGAACCAGCAGATAGCCAGGTCCCTGAGTCAGCGCGGAGCCACTCAGGGCAGCTCCCTGCAGCAGTCCTCCAGCAGATCCTGGACCTCAGGCCGGCTGGGTGACCTACGTAGGAAGCCCACTGGCCACCACCAACCCCTCCATGTTTCAAACAGACATTCCCTGCTCAGATACACACCCACTGAGAAGGTCACTCTGGTAATTGGTAAGTACATTCTCAGAGCCAGAGTGGGTAACATCTGGCAAAGTATGAGAGCAGATACAGCAAGGCTGTTTTTTTTTTTTCTTTCTCTGTCTCTCTTCCACTTCTCTTTCACTTATGGAAAGCTGGTTGCTATGTATAGGTTTTGCTCAGTGAAGTGCCAAAGATTCATGCCATCCATCTTGTACAACATCAACTGCTTGGTAATCTGCACAGAAAGAAGGTAGTTACCACACATCTGGCAAGTCCAGCAGGATGAAGAGAGGTTGCTATGAAGCTGGTCAAAAACAGAAACACAGCAGCGCCTTTTTCTGGATCAGAAATATAATCTTCATTGTTAACAATGGAACAATCTTGCATTTGTCATTTTACAGTATACACACCATGTGGTAGGAGTTAAGAAGTGTGGACATTTTTATGTCAAGGTTCCATTATTAATGTACTAAGAGAGTCAACTCATTATTCTTTTTGTTTTGGTTCCTAAAGGAGTTTTAAACTGGAAACTAGAAAGTGACTAGAACATGATCAGTGCTGCTACATGCTGGTCCAGGAGGAGTGAATGCTGCAAGTCAATGACTCAATGCAATCTGCTGGGTTCCCTTAGATAGAACCACTAAATTACTTTGAATGATTAATCAATGATAACTAGGATCAACCGGAATGTATGTATGATTGAATTGAAAGTATTTTCTGTTAAGTGCCTCAAAACAACATTTGTTGTGAATTGCTGTTAGAAATAAAATTGAATTGAATTGAAATGTTCTTTAAATAGTTACCAATTGTTAAGTCTGTGGAGCCTGAGTGACGTACAGTTTCGGTTTGTTTAGATTGTGGATGTCTGCTTGAAGTGATGCATCCCCACAGGAAAAACACTTTTAACATCTAAAGACACACAGCTGAGGATTACCAGATGATTTTCTTGTCATTCCGACCTCTAAAGTTCTTTCACTGTGTATTTTTTTCTGATCTGAAACCAGTTATACCTCACAGAGTGTCAAGGGAAAAATGGGATCCTTTCAAGCTTAAAAAACTTTATATCTGCAAGGATCGAACAAGATCATCTACAAGACAGTGATCTGCTTAATTCAGTGGACTGGACCTCCCAAACCAAACAGGAACACAATCTAAAGGTCCTTTCCTTCTCACAATCAAACAAGAATCGCTATTTTAAGATTCTCTCTCTCTCTCGCTCTGCCTCTTCTATCACCCTCATTTTCAGGTTCTCCATGTTTCTCGACTATTTCTTCTTTATTTCCACAAGTCATTTTCAATGATTATTATTCAAAGATGCTTCATGTCAACATGGTCTCTGCCTGATGTACACATGGTAACTCACTCAGCTGAAACAATGGCCTTTACAATCCTGCACATTGAAATGAGGGAGGAACATTACTGGCTCAAATGTCCATATATGGGGCTGAACAGACCTGCTTGCTCTGGTTAAGCCTTCATGAATTTAAACGCAATGCAGCCTGTTTGCTCGGGGGGCGAAATGGTAAAATGTGCTTTACACAACATTTTCACACTCTGATCTTTTGCTTTATGAAGAGACGGTGTTTCTTTCTTTGTTCTCTCACACTTATCACATCCATGTCAGCTGTCACTGAGAAGGCAGCGAACTCAGCTTGCAGCTTGCCCATGTCAGTGATAAACCATTAAGTACCGTGTTCACACCTGGTTTCACTGTATCTGTGTTGATCTGATCACAAGTGGGCAGCTCTAAATACATGTCCTCACAACTTGCAGTAATGAATCTCCACTCACACCCATCACTGACCTGACTACTGCTCCCCACACAACCTGCATTTTGTCATGCAGACAAATACTTGTTGTTTTTGTTTGGACATTAGCATCAGTTTTGTACCATATTTCTTGGGGAAAAAATGAGGATGTGTAAATTCCACACCTCTAGCGAGAGACGTTTACAAGTCACTTCCCAAAAAGTCCAGTTCAGCTCTTTGGGAGACCTGATCAGGTCAAGACTTTAAAACTGAGTCAACATTTCTTGACTGCAGAGACATAGCTCCTTTTTTGCAATATCAAGGTGACCATATTTTGATTTCCAACAAAGAGAACACAAAACAGATCAAAAGAAATGACTAGAGATGCACAATACATCGGTATCAACATCAGGGATTTATCTAAAAAAGAGAAACACTGTGCACTGTAAGAAAAAAAACATCTCTAATTTACAGTAAAACACCAGGAACTGTGGTTGTGGATTTTGTTGAATGTATACATAAAATTCTGAAAACCACAGCTGATGGTCTTTTACCGTAAATTAGAGACTTTTCTTTTTTCTTTTTTTTTTACAGTCTGGTGTAGCTTCTATTTGGTATCAAAAGTCTAGGGAAATACATATAATATGTATGAAATCAGTAAAAATGGGTAAACACAACCATAGCAGCAGTATTTGTATTGGGCTTTGATATCAGTCCAATGTTTAATTGGTGCACTGACAACACAGGAAATTCTCAATAATCTATGAAATCTCTATATGCCCCACATACATCGTGACACAGAGACGTTTAGAGGAATAATGATATTTTGCCACCATAGAAATATAAAATCAAATGTTACAAATTATATCTTAGAAAATGATTCTCTAAGCTTAAATATATTTTTCATCGTAAAACCTAACTCAGGGATTATCAGCTAAATTCCACCCAGTCTGCCCATTGCAAACTGCCACTTCCATAAATCACATGTAGTTCCCACTTCAACCACTAGGTAGGCCACATAATGGTTTCCTCTATGGTAGGAGACCATTAGAGGCATTTGTATCAACCAACATTTCTAAGATTCATGTATCCTCTGGCTTTAATAACAACAAAATAGATATAAAGCCAATTAGTTAGCTATTGCCTAATTAGGGGTTGTCTTCGCGTTACCCATCCAAGTCAACTCTAAATCTTTGAGAGGCCAGTCCAAGTCAAGTCTAAATCTTTTAAAAGGTAAGTCTAACTCTAACCTCAAGTCTTCCTCAGATACAAACCATCTGGTGTTCCTGCAGCCTGTGATGCTGTAGGTTAGGAATCCAAAACTGTGCAGTTTGACCTTAAGATTCATTTATGCTTGTTGATATATCTAAAGCTTTAAAAGTTTTAATGTTTTGATATTTAACTCAACATGTAGACAATTATTGTGAGTCTATTTTTAATAAAGTGCTAAAGTATTCAAAATAGCAATGTGCATGTCTCTTGAAAGAAGCTGAATAAAAAGAGATAAACCCGCTGCATTTTTATTTTTGACCCTATAGTGATGAAGTTAATCCCTGTGGTCACATTGTTCCATCCTTTACTATACTATAGTTCACTGTTTTTCATTATTCTAAATCAGATGATTTTTAGGATTGTTAGGAAGCCGTGTTCTGAGTCAAAGTCTGAAAAAGTTGTTATCAAGGCTAAACAGTAAAAGTGTCCCATGCTAGAAATGACAACATAATACAGTGTATCACTTAAACACAGGCTTACCTGACCTTCTGATTGTATAAGATAAAGATCATTAATGAGACTCAGGGATTATCATTAATCTGGACTTTTGGAACTGGACTTGAGGTCCAAGACCTCAAGTCCAGTTCAAGTCTCAAACTTTTTGTGCATCAGTCCAAGTTGAATCTTTTTCATGCAAAAAAGATTAATTTTGACTTTGAAACTCAACCAAAGCCCCACTTCACAGTGACTCTCCTGTCCTTCCAATCCACTACTGATGACGACACTAGTCTCTTCTTGAGTCCCTGATTTGCATTTTCTGTAAGATTTCTTCTGATTTCTTCAAAAGAAAAATAATCAAACTGCAGTATGACAGCTTGGCAAGTCTGGAGAACCTAATAAAGTTAAAATTGGCTAGAATTAAGAAGAGTAAAATTGAGAAAACTTAACATCACAGTCAAGGCTTTACCTTTAAGACTTGCTGACTTAAAGGTAAAATTCACTTCAAATTGAAAATGTTTTAAATGGAGAGGACTTGATTGTGTGACTTGTTAGAAAGTGGTTACAACAGAGAGCTGGAAATTCCTCTGCTATGAGTCAGCTGTCTAAATATGGTCCCTGGTCTTCATCATTACACACCCATCCACTCCCAGTGCAGAGCCGGACACCTCTTCTTTTTCATTTAACCTTTCACTCTTTTCCTCCTTCCAAACAGAGATAAATAGCACCACACTGTGCTACAGTAGCAGAGAGTTGACCTGGTTTACGGAATCCTCTTGTAAATTCCAACAGAAAAAACAGTGAAACATCTTCAAAAATACCCAGGAGGCGTTTTAGATTAAGTGGTATCAGCTAGTCAGTGAAAGTCAAAGTTGATGGTTGCCTGTCCCAAATATTTCTTCTCTGTCTCTGTGTGTCAATTTGGGGAATTTAAAGTGTGACAGTCACAGGAGTGACACGGATTTGCCTGTTTAAGAAAAAATCAAGTGTCACATGACATCCTGGGCATGTTAATATGGCCTTTGTTGCCCATATTAAAAACTGGCTCTGTGTTTGGGAGAAAACTCACAAGAAAGGGAGGGGCTCTTTACTTGTTCAGTTAGAGGAAACTTCAGATCGTTCTCTGGCATTTTCTTAAAAAAAACTGAACACTGTTAGCTATGATATATACACACTGTTTATATAATAACATTTTCATTTTTAAAATGTTTGTGTGTCAAGGCAGAAATCACAACTATGAGTTTTACAGAGGGATGAGGAGAAAAAGCTATAGAGACCGGACTGATGTACATAACATCTGGCCATTTAGTGTCTTCATTAAAATAAGTAAGTTACAGGTTCATCAGCAGTTGTCATATCAACTTACTGACTCCACAGTTTTACTTGATGAGTATTAAGGAGCAGTTATGAGTCTAAATCATTCTTTATAATGATGAACGTTCCTCCAGTGATGAATGTGTTTCCATACCAGTTGGATTTTGAAACAATGTGTTCTCTAAAGAAATCAAAAACTGCACATAAAATTGAAAGCAGAGCAGCGAGCACATGCACGCACGTGTGCGAGCGCATTTAATGATGATGAATTCGTTGTTTTCTGGCAACCATAAATAAACTCAGTGTTTTGAGTTAGTCAGGGAGCCCACAACAAGCATCTGAGGCAGAGTTTGCCTCGCCACAGAGCCTAACTCTCGCAAAATGCCCAAATGTTTATAGTTTTTGACTATAGAATGTTTTAAATAGGCTGCATTGGAAACTAGAAACCCACAGCTTTATTAGATCCCAATCTTGAGGAGATTTATGACGTTCACAGATTGAGAAACAGTAAAGTCATTGAGTTAAGCTCAGCCTTAAGACTCTTCCCTGCTCATCTGCAGTTTATTAAACGTTCTATCTTATGCTGCCGTGTCAGTTTGCAGAAACTTTGGGCATACTGAAATGCTGAACTCTGTCTCACAGTCAGTATGTTACCTAATGTGAAATGTACTGTAGCTGCTGGAGCAACTCGGAGGGAGGCAGAGAGAGCGAGCTCGTTCCAAACCATGATGTCTGAGTCAGGGGTGGAAACTCTGAATGTTCCTGCACTACGGTTCATAAACATAAACCAGTCACACACACACATGCACCCCCGCACACACACACGCACACACCCACACACATACATGTGTGCACAGTCGCAATGAACTCACAGTCTAAAAAAAGTTTGGGTTTCCCTCAGCTTCCCTCACAAATGGTTCACCCTGTCTTGAAAAAAGAAAAACTGCCATCAGATCATTTAAGATGCAAATCATGGTTTCATTTGAATGTTTTTGGGCAAATGTAGGAAAAATGATCTCATTGGGTTTCATATAAATTTATGTGAAATGCACTTTGTACAAGCTTTTAGATATGAGTAGGGGTAGAGGTGTTCAGATTGGGAGCATGCCCACCACTCACACACACACCTATATGCACACGCATACACACCCCAATCTGCGTTTGCCAGAATCTGTCAGAATCATGACAACCTTTAAGTCAGACTTAAACTTTAAATTAGTCACTTATTAAAGAGAAAAAGTGTGAGAGAACACATGGGCTCTTAATGGGTTTCATTTGTAATTCTTCTCTGTGAGTTTTTGCTGAGCTTATTGCAGACTAATAGTTTTGCACACAGTTGCATGTCATATTGAAATCAGTTCTGAGGTACAGAGGAAGGGCTTCAGGTAACAGCAGAGAACCTGGAGCCCCTCTCTGAAAACAAAGTGGGATCATCTTCAGGATCTTTGTCCTGTTTCGCAAACCACACCTGAATCTTTTTTTTTTTTTTAATTATTACATAAACTAGACTCCAGACTCCTAGACTCATCATGCTGTTCAGTGACCAGTGTGCCACACCCATTTCTCATGTCAGGCTCTGACAAACAGCCTGATGTTTCAGAAACCTCAGTAAAAGCAAGCTAACACTCTCCCACCTGGTACACCATGACTTTAAAGTTGCGCCTCTTTAGCAGCTCTGCCTCGTTGTTCTCCAGCTTCTTTATCTGGCCTCCTTGCTTCTCCAGTGTGGCTCGGACGGTCTTGACGTTGACGCTGACCTTGCGCACCTTCTCCATCATCTTATTGACGCTGTTGGACGTGGTGCTGTGGTTCTTGCTCAGCTTGGTCAGCTCTCCTTGGATGCTGGTCACCGTGCGCTCCATCTCCTGCTGTCTGGTCTCCAGCCCGCTCTGGGTCTGCTGGATCTGGTCCACTGCGCCGATGATCTTGTCAAGCAGAGACAGAACCATCACACCGTTTACTTGCGTGTCTGATGCTTGCGCCTCATCCTTGTCTTCGTTTGTCTCTCCCTCTGTGCCCATGGCATGCAGGTCTTTCTTGGCGGCAGCAAAGGCATTATCTTCTTCATCAGAAGCTGGCAGATTGAGCTCATCATCGGAGACTTCAGTCAGGGTCTGAGGCTCCAGCATGGCACTTGAGGATTCCAGTGCTTCCATGGTTGCCATCTTGACTAATTTCAGGTGCTGATACTTTCTTAAGCTTTCTAAATTATCTAAATTCTTTCCCTCTCACCAGGTTCTTCTATTTCTTTTCCTCTTTACTTCTCCTGTTTCTGCAGCATGTAGCCCGTTTTAATGCTGTTCTGTCTTCCACAAGTTCCCGGAGTCAGATCCGTATGGAGAAGAAGACAAGCAGTGCTGGATGTCACCACATAAGAGTTGTGGCAGAAAACCCCAGCATCAAACTACAGCCTGCAGGGTATTTTCTCTCCAGCCCCTTTTTCCACTGGACTCCCCCGTCTGCTCAAGCTCCTCCTTTATCTCCTCCCAAGACTCAACCTCTCCGTGAGTTAACGACACACCCTCCTGGTCTGCCCCTGTGCTGTTGACATGCCTGGAACAGCCAGCAGAGCTGCAGCAGTATGCTTGGATACAAGCCGGGGCACAGCTCAGGAGGAATGTTGGGCCACATCTGCTCTCGTTTCCTCTTCTTTCTTCATGCCCTGCAGAGTTTCTTCTACAAAGGCAAAGCAGGGCTTGACTCGTCATGGACCAAAGCCACCAGCGAGAAGAAAAGACAAAACAAACTCAAATTTAGAACAAGCAGTGGTTTTATAGTAGAAGGCCACGCTTGTGATGTCAATGTGTTGATCAAATTGAACTTATGCTCTTTGATTAAAATTGAATGCAGAAACAAAGTCTTCTATTTGCTGAAAATCAGAAGAGTCAGACACTTTTGTTTTGCTTTCAGATTCAAAAGCTGGGCTGCACTACAGTGCAGCAGGTAGCACTGTTGTTTTGTAGGGAGAAGGTCCTGGGTTCGATTCCTGGTCTTTTTGCATGGTGGGTTCTCTCTGGGTACTCCTCCCACCGTCCAAAAACATGACTGTTAGGTTAATTAGTCTCTCTAAATTCTCCTTAGGTGTGTGTGGGTGTGTGTGTGTGTGTGTGTGTGCACGGTTGTTTGTGCTGTCTGT
This sequence comes from Brachyrhaphis roseni, assembly GCA_903066815.1. Lineage (NCBI taxonomy): Eukaryota > Metazoa > Chordata > Actinopteri > Cyprinodontiformes > Poeciliidae > Brachyrhaphis > Brachyrhaphis roseni. The sequence continues at coordinate 13,881 of CAEFZY010028261.1, forward strand.
CTCTGTGTTGCCCTGTGATGGACTGGTGACCTCCTGACCCCACTAGGGACAGGGGTGTAAAGAAAATGGATTCAGAAGCTCACAGATTAATTTATTTGCCTTTAAAACTGCAGTTTGCAACTTTTAAAAACAATATATGTTTTACATATTTGTTAAGTCTGCACCATGTCGTGACAGAATGAGACAGATAATCTGTAAAATAATCGATCTCCTCCAAATGTTTCTATTGCCATCTGCAGAAGCACACTGCTCCCAGTCAAAAACAACAAATCAGAGCTATGAGGAGTGTGTTAGTGCTGTCAATCACACTAAGGTATGCACTGCTCAATGTGCTAAGAATTACTGTTTATCCACTGCCATCATTGGCCATGCTAACTAGCCTTAGCATTCACAACAGTATTTGTTGTGGTAAACCAGCCTTAGCATAGCAGAGAACAAGGAGGAGGATGTGAGCAGCTGGTTCTCCCACCAACAACATGCAAACCCAAACAAAAGGTAAAAACAGGATGATTTTCCTATAAAGTGACAGAATTACCTGTGGTTCCATAAATATACATGCTCTGTCCTTATCACACCGAGGTTATGAAAAGCAGACATTAGTCCAGAGAAATAAGGCAAAAGGCAACATGGAACTTAGAAAACGTCTGCTGCAGTATTTCACAAAGCTAGTGGGATTTCTCCGCTTCCACAGAACTGCTCAACGATACTTCACCAGTGTCCTGCTTTAAACCCTGCACAGGTTGGAACTCTTACATGGAAATCTTTGGACAAAACTAGTCTTTTATTAATTAAGCAATGTTTTTTTTTTTTTAAAAAAATAGAGACTTAAAACAGAAAGTATTTCAATGCTCTGGAAGTATTAGGAGTATTTCTGAACTGTTTCAGCATAAAGTTTCAGTAAATCTTTAATTTGACTAAAGACGGGATGGATGGATGGATGGATGGATGGATAGATGGATGGATGGATGGATGGATGGATGGATGGATGGATGGATCGTTTCTCATTGTACACAAAGACAGCTATCTAGGCGCAGCAGAGATAACTTGCTGATGTTCAGACTTGTGTTGATAGTGACCTGGTGGTTGTTGTCAGATGAACGGGTCTGTGTGTTTCAGAACCTTCTGGACTGCTGAGATTTTCACACCCAGCCATGACTCAGATTCACAGAGAAAAGTCTAAATAAGAGAAACTACACAGTGTGGGGAAAAACACCTTGTTAATGTCAGAAAAGAAAAATCAGACTGGTTCTAGATGGTCCAATCTACCAACACAAACTCGTGAAGTGATTTCATCAGCAATGTTCAGATGGTTGGGTCAAATTTGATATAAACAACATGAAAGCATGTTGAAAACATGAAAGCATCCTTATATCCAAGGCTGACTCTAGGTGGAATAGGGCCTCAGGCGGAATTAGATCAGGGGCCCTTCTTCCTGTTAAGAGCATCACCACCACTAACAGTGTTTACATACAGAGCTGCTGGAATCTGGGAAAGAGGCCAACTCTTACTGCTGGGCTTAGAAGCAACCTTTGATAATTGGTTGTTATTTGCTGAGATGTATTTGTGATCAAACTGAGCTCTAGCACAAAGAAAGGATTAAACTGGTAGGATCAGATTGCAACTATGGTAACACAGTAATCAAACAGTAAAGATGATTCTTTGCACTTTTAATTCTGATGCATTTTTACCAGTTTGTTTTTTTATTATCTATGCTGAAAATGTCAAATCATATTTATTAATATTTTCCTCCTCGATAAACAAAAGTAAAAACTGAGATCTGTGTTAAAATGCAAGTCTGTATGGGAGGCCCTTTGTGGCTTGGGGGGACCTTTGTTTGCTTGTACCTTGGGCCGGCTCTGCTTTAAGGATGATGATGGTATCGTGGTGTGTTGAATATTTACTTGGAAAACTCTGGGCCCTTTCACACCAGCTGATACTGACCATGTCCGTTCCTGACCCTTCCTCTGATCCATCAATTCCAGCAGAATAAAGATCAAAACCAGCTTTAGTTCTAACAGCTCAAACGGGTTTGAGCTGTTAGAACTGCTTTGTGTCGCAAACTCACCATCACATCACCACATCTCAGTGAAGAAACCTGAGGATGTGGAGGAACAGATTCTCATCATGGATGTTCAGCTAACAAATCTTCAGCAACTGGGTGATGCTATCAAGTCAATATGGACAATATGGATCAAATCTATGAGGAATGTTTCTGACACCTCGTTGAATAAATGCTATAAAGACCTCAGGCTGTTCTGGGCCCAAAGAGAGGGTCCAACCCGGAACTGACAGTATACCTAACAAAGTGGCAGGTGTTTGTATATTGGCTGAGGTGTTTTTTTTTCTTCTTTTTTTCTCTGTTCAGTTTGTGTTGAACTGCATAAATTAATCCTCCTTTCCGGTAATGATTTTCGAAATAAATTCAATCTATTGCCAGCATCGTGTCGCTCAGTAGGAAGAAACAAATAATGTTATAATACTCACATGTGTTCAAATAAATACGAATATCAATACATATGCCATAAATATGAAAAATGGCAGGTAAATATTAGACTTGTGACTGGAAAATGTTATTTGCATAAAATAAACAGTTGGTGGTTTTATTTTGAAACTCCCCGCTCCGTCTGATGGATCAGCCTGACGTCCAGCGGAGCGGAGCAGCATCCAGCATCCAGCATCCAGCATCACTGACGTCGTGACAGGCAGCAGGAAGAGCCGCAGCTCCTGGAGCTGCTGCTGCTGGTGGGACCTTCAGGCTGGGAAGCTCGATACATGTGAGTATTTCGGGCTGTTTTCCAGTGGTCCAGCGTCAGACGCTCTGGCAGCTTCATAGATAATAAGCCGTAGGAAGTGCGTCACTCAAATATTTCCTCTGTGTCGGAACACACTGACTACAGAGACTACAGGGAAAACGCAGCTGAAGTCCTAAATACCGGCATCTATAATGGTTTTACCGGTTTTACCAGGTATGAGGCTCGGTTAGTGCGCTGATGGAGAACCCGAGGTGAGGATGAGGATGAGTAAGGCAGGCTGCAGCATCATGGCGTCCTTGAGCGCTGAAGGGCAGAGCTGCAGCGGGAGGGATGCGGGGACATCAGGCGGCCATGATGCTGGGTTCTGCGGGACAGGTTCTGGTTTTCAGAACAGGTCCGATCATCAGGAGCTCACACACAAAAAAATGAATAAAAAAATTGAACAGAGCTCCAACGTAAAAAAAATAAATAAATAAGAAATTAATTTGTTTTATGTAATCAAATTAAGTTTATCTAAGTAAATCTATTTAACAAGCTGTAATGTTAAACAAACATAATAAATGTATGTTTGACAAACTCAATTTGATTATAGTTGTTTTGTTGTAGCTCCATTCTGTTTTTTCAGTGCATGGAAAGAAGATGTGGCTGAATGTATCTGAATGTTTCCTGACTCCAGTCTCCTTGTTCTCAGTCTGTCAATATTGTAGCTGAGTCGGTGTGTGACGGTCACCATGGGGGAACTGTTCAGAAGTGAAGAGATGACACTGGCCCAGCTCTTCCTCCAGTCTGAGGCTGCCTACTGCTGCGTCAGCGAGCTGGGAGAACTGGGCATGGTCCAGTTCAGAGATGTACGATAATAAATCCCAAATCCTGTTCCGAATAAATGAATATGTTTCAGACATTCCTAACATTTCCATTTGTCTGAGTTGGTGATAATCATTTGTAATGGAGATGTCATTTGTTTTGTGTTGCACAGCTGAATCCAGATGTCAACGTATTCCAGCGCAAGTTTGTGAATGAAGTGAGAAGATGTGAGGAGATGGACAGGAAGCTAAGTGAGTAAATATCACACTGTGTTGCTCTTGTTTATTAAGATCTGAAACCTGGAATTCAGATTTGAATTAGAAAGTTACAATATTATCAACCAGGCATCTCTGAATATAATAACCACAGTAATCTTAGTTTATGTAATTTTTATTACTCTTTAGAAGGTAATAAAAGATATGAAAATTATTCAAACATGAATAATTTTGATAATCCTAATTGATAATAGGTTGTGGAAGTCAGCAGAAAAAGATGAAAATATAATTTGAGTCTCGTTTTATTCTCAAAGTAAACCCTTACAAAAAAAAGTAAAAGTGAACCCTAAACTTATTCTGATTTAACACCAAACAATGAGAAATATTGTTGTGTTCAAGTTGTGCTAAAAGGAGTTAGCCTATCAGTGAAGCTAAAATTAGGCCTGTCATGATAACCAGGACGATAAATTGTTCCAGAAGCTATTTGAATAAACAATAACATTGTTTTGAGACCATGGTAATGGCAAAATAATAATGCAAGAGCAAATTCTAATAGATCTGTAAACTTTAAATTCTAATGAACAGTTAACACTGGAACTGGAACACATTTTAAATATACAAAATAAGCAAACAAAACAACAAATAAAATGAATTTTGTAGTTTTTGTAAACAAAATTGTCCTTTAAAAAACGGCGAGTTGAAACCAAAGCACCAGACTGAAGACTTATCATCCAGTTTGTGGTAGAAAGAGAGAAAAAAAGATAAATGATAAATCATACCAATTACATAATTGAGTTTGTTTTAATTTATTATGTGATTAATTGATGTATTGATTATTGTTTATTCTTATTATTATAAAATATCATCTCAATGCTAATCATGTAGCAGCAGCATACATGCTAATGTCGGCGTGAACAGTTCACCTTTTGTTTTATTTGTTTAAGGTTTTATTGGCTGTAGTTGCCTTTATTTGATAGTGAATTGATAGGAAACAGGGTAATGAGAGAAAGGGAAGACATGTGGCAAAGGTCACCAAGCCAGGAATCAAACCTGCAATGGCCACATTGAGGACTAAGGCCTCCATGTGGGTTGTGCTTAACCCCTGCGCCACCACAGCACCCCACACAGTTCACATTTCTAAAGAAGATCCATGAAAGATCAGGATTTCCTGAAATACTGGAAAGTTGAATGGATTGAATAGAACTTTGTACCAATTTGATGGTTGAAGAATGCGACAGACTGATGACCTGTCCAGGGGGTACCGCCTCTCGCCCGGAACGTTAGCTGGAGATAGGCACCAGCACCCCTCCTGACCCCATTAGGGACAATGGATGGATGGTTGAAGAAATAAACAAGAAATTATAAACGTCTTTGTTTTTGAGCTATTTGTTCAATAATTAGCAGCAAAAAGGCGTTTTTCAAATGCAAATGTTGCTTTTTTGTCAATATATGGTTTTTGATCTGAGATCAATTAATTGCAGAACCCGAAATTAACTTCAAATCCCACCACTAGTATTTTTAGTGCATGCAAACATCTGGTTTCACTGTTCATAACAGAATTTCTGGTCAAACAGGGTTTGTTGAGAAGGAGATCAAGAAGGCGAGCATCCCGATGGTGGACACCGGAGAGAATCCAGAAGTTCCTTTTCCCAGAGACATGATCGACCTGGAGGTTGGCACAAATCTTCCTCTTTCAAACAAACGTTTCATCTGTAACACATATGGTTTTCTCTGCACTCAAATATTCAGCATCATGGTTTATTTTTCACACTATACGTAACCATAATGCCTCACACTCGGCAGGCCACGTTTGAGAAGCTGGAGAATGAACTGAAGGAGATCAACACCAACCAAGAAGCCCTGAAGAAGAACTTCCTGGAGCTGACGGAACTCAAACACATCCTGCACAGAACCCAGCAGTTCTTTGATGAGGTTTGCTCATGTGAACACACACATTCTCTGTTTGTACTTTGCTTAATGAAGAGCAGCATTGCAGCCAAACCAATAAATCGAATGCATGTAGAAGGAAGTGATGAAGATTTCTTTGCTAGATGGAAGACCCCAACCTGCTGGAGGAGTCGTCAGCGCTGATGGAGGGCAGTGAGGGGGGCCGCGGGGCCCCGCTCAGACTGGGGTAATGACTGTATCAGCTTCCTGCTGTTTCAGTTGATCATGTATTAACTTGGATGTGTTTTGACATATTTATTTAAAAAATCAACACCTTTGAAATATTATTTTAGACATTACCTTTAAAGTTCATATAATTTAGGGTTAGGGTTAAACAACAGTTTAATTACATGCTGTCTTTAAGTTTATTAAAGATTTTTAATGAATAACTTGACAGAAGAAATGACACAGTGTTAGAGCCTGCAACATTTCTTTTTTTATATTAACAAATAGCTGTTTTATCTTTTGGAGTTCCTCTTTTTTTTCCTCTTGTGATCTGTGTTTCAAAAATGATTCACTGATCACATGTTTCATCATAATAGTTATGAGTAACTCAGTTTAAAAAGCATTCTCACAAAATTTTTTGTGAGGGCTAACAAAAAAAATCCTATCAACTGAGTTGTTGAAAAAGTGAATTAGACTCAGACATGCACACGCACGCAGGCACATGCGCACCCCACTGCGCGCTCACACGCACACCCCCACACACACACACTTTGTGTCTTTCTATCTTCACAAGGACTGCACATTGACTTCCATTCATTTTACCTTCATATCTATTGACTAACCCTAACTCGAATCCTAAGCCTGACCCATAACTCAAACACAGCACTTCTCCTAATGTGTTCTTCATGCAGGTTTGTGGCTGGAGTGATCAGCAGAGAGAGGATTCCCACCTTCGAGCGGATGCTGTGGAGGGTGTGTCGTGGTAATGTCTTCCTACGGAAGGCCGAGATTGAAGACCCTCTGGAGGACCCTACCACGGTCAGCATCAGACAGAAGGAGTTTCAGACAGAGAGCAGTAGTGGGCATGAATTAACTGCAGCTGAACTGCAAGCACAAAAGATTCAGGAGAAATTCTCCACACTAATTTATCCAAACTTGCTCTGTATTTTAATGTATCATCCTTTTTTTTATAGGGGGACCAAGTTCACAAGTCGGTGTTCATCATCTTCTTCCAGGGTGACCAACTCAAGAACAGGGTGAAGAAGATCTGTGAAGGGTGGGCCAGCTGTTTTCCTTCCTATTGTTAGCAGTCATGGCTTTAGATTGGAATATTGTTCAGCTCAAGTGAATATACACTCTGAGTGCGTATCAATCAAAGCACATTCAAGAGGAGGGCACTTGTCAACATACTCCCAGTTTACTGGATTAATACGAGTTAAGGAATGGAAGAATATGGTATGGATGAACCTGGAGGTTTTAGCTCATCAGGAGACTCCTTTGGTTTGTATGTAGAGGAGAAGCAGTCCCCAGCTGCATTACTCCTCACTGTCTAGAGTCTCTCTTTCACACTGTGCACTAACATCCATCCTCATGAGAGATTGGATTGCCTCTAGTCTGTGTGAAATAAACAGCATTCTACACACAGTGAGGAAGGGTTTCTCCAGACCATTTTTTCAGAGGACTCAGGGGTCCCAGAATGCATGACAGCATGCATACAGGCATTAATAGTTCCTTTATTCATATATGAAAACATGAAATGGGAACTTGCAGTTATTGGAATCAGTTAGAAATAGTGAAGTATGTCTGAAAGGGGCAGTATTAGTGTGGTAAATGCACCATGGGTTGGTTTGCCACCATGGGTTGGTTTGCCACCATGGGTTGGTTTGCCTCAGAAGATGAATGAGGGGGAGGAGGAATTAATTCAGCCGTTTGATTCAGGTGTGAGGACTGTGATTAGATGCTCTCCACATGAGCTGTGCTCACTTTAGATCATAATGTAAAAATCAGGCTTAATGACAAAGTCGGTGATTTTGGCGTGTCCATCACAAAGTCCTGATCTCAGTCTCAGAGAAAATAATGAGCAGAGCTGAGAAGGTGTGTGTAAGCAGGGAGGCCTCCAAACCTGGCTCAGTATCACTGGTTCTGTCAGCAGGAGTGGGGCAAAATTCTAGGGGACTTTCAGTTTTTTTCCAGTTTTCTGTGGAAAAAAGTTGAAAAATTCGACCCAATTCAGGCATTTAAAGACAATTTTTCCAAAAACAGAGGAAATGGAGGGAAACACATGAATATGAATAAAGTTATTAGAAAATCCCTCTACATAGTCTGGCATTTAGCAGCTTGAAATCGTATAGGCAATCTTTACACTTTAAAACAGGAAACTAATTTAATGTCACACAGTAAAAATGGCTGTTTTAGCTAGTTAGCTAGTTTTAGCTGATTTCATTTGTTTAACAAAAAACAAGGATTTTCTTCTCATTTGATTTTGATTTATTGCAAGTTAGGGCTGGAATAGCTTCTGAATATACAAATCAAATATATTTGGTATAAAAACTAATCCCTTTAACATTTTTCCTTTTTGTCACTGGACAGTATTCAGACAGCTGCATTTAGTTTTAGGTTTTCATTTCATACTGGATTAGAGTCTTTGAAGCCTTACAAACTGGGTTTAGTTCTGTCCACCTGGTGATCCGGTGAATTCCTCCAGGTTCCGAGCGTCTCTCTACCCGTGCCCAGAGACCCCCCAGGAGAGGAAAGAGATGCTGGCTGGAGTCAACAGCCGCATTGAGGACCTCCAAATGGTGAGTTGTTGTCTGTCTTAATGAGTAGATTTAGTTTAGTCAAAGCAGATGTTCAACTTCAGAGAATATTTTGCAAAAAGCTGAGATCTTCTGTTTAGCTGCTCTGCTCTTCCCTAAATAACACATTGTTTCTATTTAAACATGTTTTTACTAGGTGCACCATGCACAATGACTCCAGCTAATTTACTTTTAGTTCAGTTTTATTACTTTATGTGTTTGCCAGATGAAAGATAAACCTCACCATGAGCAAAGCAGACAGATTGAGGGGTTCTTTAGGATTTTATCTGTACCTCAACTCCTCTCCAGCCTTTGTTCATACAGGATGATTATCAGAAAGGCTTTTGGGTCTCCTTGTTTTACTAGAACTCACCAAACAAAGGAGTAATTCATCAGGAACATTGTGCTGCAGAACACCTTTGTTCTGGCCTGTTCTCGGTTCTCTTTGATTAAATGTGATTTTCAGTGAGTTTATAAAAGTCTCATTGTGTAAAGATGTTTTCTTCTCCACAAGTGAATGGCAGGAAAAAAGCTTGGATTTGGCTGTAGAGGTTAGTCACCTCTGTGTGTTGCACCCTGCTGTAGTACAGAGCAGGCTTAGATTCAAAGAAAGAAAAAATAAGACACATCTTATGCATTCCAATAACATTATTAAATGGACTGAACTTGTACTGTCAGGAAATGTGTGGGTGAGGTGGTGAGGCAGACGCTGGAGACCCAGGTAAGATGAGAAATGATGATGATTT